>JAAGAY010001837.1:0-83033 GCA_011801015.1 Ardeotis arabs
GGAAATCCTCAGCTTTTCCAAGAGGCACCTGGAATATATATTTCACACATTGCAAGACAAACATGACAAACAAAACAAACCCAAACAATTAGCGGGATGGTAACCTTTGCCATGATTATTACTATTAAACTTTCAAAGGATAATTACTTAGTGGCAGTTTTTCATTCAGAGCATCACATGACACTGAAGAGAAGTTTAGCAAGGTTTCTAAGGGCTTTCTAAGTGATTTTAAGACAGCTTTTATCAGAAGAATACTGAGAAAGAATAGTAAAAAAACAGTTGACTAATAAAAATACCCCACAAAACCTCCCAAATAAATTAGCTGAATTTACAAGAAAAAATATCACATATTCTGTGGAAATTTAGTTGAGGCACAAGTGGAGAAAAAAAATCTTACTAGTAATTACATTTTTAGAAAGGAATTATTAAAATTAAAAGTATGGGTGCAGATTAAGGGACAGCTATAGTCTTTGTGAGAAAAAAAAAAAATCCAACCTATGACATCTAAGAAAAACAGATTAGCCTGAAACAGCTTCACAAACACCAGACTGGAGAAAACAGAACAGATACCCTCTGAAACTGCTGCCAAAACTGCTATTTTCATTTCCTTATATGAAAGAGGATTATATAACCAGATTCCTAATCCCAAATAAAAATTTTCAAGATAGTATTAATGAATATGATCATTATTTCCAGATATATAAATATTATCTGCCAACTGTGTTGTTATTTTAGGCAGAGGGTTAAGGGCATTTGTACTGAAATATGCTAGATTTTATTTCATACACTCAGTCTGATGACAAAATAAACTGAGGTCAACAAGAGTTCTGTCATTCATCCTAGGAAAAGTTTATTTTAACTAAAATGGGTCTTCAGAACAGAATCTAAGTCACCGCTCCTGTAATTAAACACAGAAAGATACAAAAACTGTGACTGGCATAAATCCTACTGATTAGTCACCATTTCTCTTTGTTTCTGTAAGGCTGGAATAACAGCAATGGCTTTTCCTGCAAAAGTGAGGATAACTATCAGTTGACTCTGCAGTGCTTTGAAAATATAAATCTAAGTAAGTGAACTGTGAAAGAAGCAGATGATTTTACTCCATTGCCCAGGGAATTACCCCTTCCCCCTGAAAAAACCCCAAACCAAAACCCAGCATGGATTCTTTTCACTAGGCAGTTGCACATGCATTTAGCATCTACAGGGTAAATGCGGAGATGGAGGGAGAAGAACCATTCTATGATTCTATGATTCTAAGAAGAATTTAAGGAATTTGGGGGAGTTGAGAAAATAAAGCATTTCACAAATATTATCCTTTTATTTTTCTGTGTGGCTGATGGTAGAGCTGTTTTACACAGTAAGAATTGTTATTGCCTCCTGTAGTCAAGTTTCATATTGTCCGGAACACAATAAAGATTGAGATCTTACCAACTGAAAAAATAATAAGAAATTTCTTGAGGGGCATAAGCTGACAGCTATGAAGAAAGAGAAAATATGTAGGGTAGATCCTACACAAGAACAGACTAAAGAAATAATCAGATGCATAACGTCTCAGGGAAAAAAATAGTAAAACTTTCTCATATGGATCTAAAGTCCAAGGCTAATGAAAACACTACAGTGAAACCATGCACCCTGAGAAGGAGATTTCTGATGGAACCTCTTCCTTCCCATAAAATGTATGCAAAATTAACTCTTGATTCTTTATTCCAACAAATTATTTTATGCAGAGTATTTTCATCAGTTCTTTATTTCTTTATTGCCATCTTCCTTTTCTGATCTCAACAAATTCCCGTTTATATACAATTAAAATTATCCCATTTAACCAGAAATCATAAGGTCTGGTATTGTCAAGTGTGCCAAACAAACTTAACTGCTTTTATTCTCACAGTGTATTCTATCCAGCATTTCTTGCACATCTTGGGATGTTGATTCTTTCTTCTACATCTTGGGATGTTGATTCTTTCTTCCACTTCAGCAATGTAGATCCTTTACTACCAATTTAATAATTTTCTTTCTAATAAGTACCTTTGCTTTTGCTGACATTCTGTTCCAGGGTTTGTGGGAAGCTCTTTGTAAACTCATAAATAAATGGACAACCAATTTGGCATCCACTGTGAAAACTCTTCTTGAAACTCAGTTTTGCTACAGAAATACTCCACAGAGGTACACAGCTGGTGTCTCATGATTGCTTGTTGTTAGAGCATTCATGAAAGTCTTTGTTGCTTTATGTTTCCTGTTTTTCTTTTTAAACTATACATGGTTTAAGAAAAAAACCCATCTTTTTTTGTCTCGCATAGCTGCAAACAACTTGTGATGAGGACTCCAACAGCAGTAACAAATACTAAATAATGTTCTTGAATCCAAACATCAATATACAAGCAGAGTTTGTTTATTTCATGTCTTTAAGGTAGATACTTTTGATTCTGTGGACAGTGCATATTGGAAGATTCTAAAATAATAATAATTTTTAAAAAAATATTGAACAGCACCGTGTTTCATCTGTATATGGTTGCTTCTGCTATCCTTGCCACAGATCAATTCAGAAGAAACTCCTTTCCAGTGATGCGCTGAATAATGCGCAAAGTGCTCTGAGATGAAAGGTGCTATATAAATTTAAAAGCATGATGAAGGATTAATGCCACACTACTTTTTAAAAGTCAAATGCTGTTACCTCTCATCGCCTGGCAAGTGTCATTCAAATTAACCCAGCTTTTATCTTTTCATGTTACTTCTGGTCTACTGTTGGAAAATCTTTATTACGGAGAGCTGATTGTTTGTCAAAACACTGTAAATGAGGTCTCGTATTTCATTCCCTTACTTTAAAGCAGGGTCAGCTGTACCTACAAAATTCCTGACAAATGCTGCTATACAACCTCTTCCCAAAGACCTTGAGTGATGGAGAATTTGCAGCCTCTGCAGTCATGGCTTTATTCTCTATTCCATTCTGTTTCCTATTATGTACACTGAACTGTGCTCACTGCAATATAAAGCTGTTATTTGTGCTCCTAATGACGTCTGTTAAGTAGCCACACATACTAAGTGGACAACTTATATGATACGATTGTATTTCTTTCTCTAACTTACTGCTATTAAGAGTACCTGAAAGTGTTCAGCAAAGGAATTAAATACTCTGGGGTCCTGTCTTCTAAATTAAAGTCCCTTTTAAAGGTTATCAATCCCCTGTATATATAATAACATTGGATTTTCAAACTCTGAAGTTTGTGATCTCTTTGTGATTCTTGTTTGCCAAAGGTGAAGACTGCCTTTTTATTACTTGTTGGAACAAGTGGCAACATTTGTTGGTTTACAGAGTTGCTACACCCAAGATAAATATAGTATTGTTCTCAAATTACCTTAAATCACAACTGGCATTCCTCAGAGAAGAATGTATCTGGACATTGCATGCTTTACTAATGCATTAAGAACATAGATAGCAAAAAAAATCCAAACCGGTGGAACTTACGGCTGGTTCCTGATGAGCCCGGGAATACCTGTAGCAATTAGCAACTCTGGTGCTCGCGGTGAATGACCACCAACTTCTCCTCCTGGCCTTCCCGCAGGAGCCTATTGCTTCGTCCTGTCCAGCTGTAAGCTGAACTTCCCCTTGCTTCCTCATGCAGCAGGGAAGCAGCAGGCACTGATGGCTCCTGGTTTGTGCTGAGCAGCAGCCCAGAGGTGTTGGTCAGGGGCCCAGGGGAATTTTTGAGGGCTATTTCCTCCCTGTACACCTACAAGGTTATCAGGATCTTGTCCTTAGCTCCATTCAAATCCAGAATTGATTGCCCTTCAGTAAGAGCAAGCCAAAGACTTTAGAAAAGGGTAGGGTGGAGAGGAGGAAAGAGACCATGCACCTTTTGCTGATAACTTTGTGGACGTCTGAAGATCTTAGAAAGATTTACAAACCTCAGACGATATTTTAAGGAGAAATTTTTTTTTTGCTTTTCTATTTTTATTCAGAAGAATGCTTTCTTATTTGTAATATGATACCATGTGTTGCAGAAAATGCTGAAGGATTAACTGTGGTGAATCTTCTTCCTTCCTAGTTATTTTAAAATATCAATAAATATTTTATGTCCCATATAAGTTAGTCAGTAGCACTTTTCAGACCACTCTAAAAAAGCCATTTAAGTTATTCAGTGGCTTTTTTTTCCTCAAGTTTAATTTAAGATCTTTTTTTTTTTTGGCAGTGAATAAAACCCCTGCATTAGAAGATTCAGAGTGGGAAGGCTACATTGTCTTTAATCAGTAAGGCTAAAAAAAAATTAATATCCCCAAACTAAGATACTACTTCTAGCAGAGAAATTAAACCTCAAAGAGGAAAAATAGTGATCCAAGTTAGATTGAAAAGTTACCTAATTTTATGTTGTAGATGAGGAGCTTGTAAAGACAAATGTAGACACTGAGAAAGCAGGGAAAAAAAGTAATTCTGGAAGCAGTGCTTTGGTTCCTTAAAAATGTCATCTGGAGAGATCATGAAGAAAAATACTAAAGTATGTGGCTTATATTTAATTAGCAGTTTTAATTTATAGAGTTAGCTATAGAGCACATATATGTGTATGTGTGCATGCATAAAAAATACTCAGTTATGTTATTACTAATTACACTATTACTGATGTAACTAAAATTTAAACATTTGCAAATGGAACATTAACAGAGAGAAATCAAATGCTTAACAGGCAGGAAATCAGTGTGTCAGAGTCCAGCACTCTCTGACCAAGTTCTTTTAGATATTCCATGAACTTCTACTTGTTTGAAGACAGCTGATATTACATGGTATTTCTGATTTAGCAGAGTGACACAAAATGTACCGAAAACATAATACACATGTAAGTTACACTTCGCAAAAAATAGTAATCGCAGTACATGCTTCAATCACAATACCAATGTGGTCCCATTACCAGTTTCTATAATATGTTCACAATCATGATGCTACATGTCCCCAGCCACTGGGAAGGAAAATGTGGGCTGAAGCCAGCTGAAGCCCATTGCTCTTTTAAAAATACTTTTGTTAATTATTTAGATTTTATCCTCTGTGGTGGGCTAAGCCAAGTATTCCCTTCCCCTGTGCTGATCTGGCTAACTCAAGGAGACATTCACAGTCTTTCAATGAACATTTACACCACCAGTTGGTTCACTGAACTGTTGATCAGTGTTTGTCTAAAACAAAGGCCACTGTCTGGTCCCCATTGTGTTGAGATACAGTCAGCTTACGTGCAATTGCTGTGGTTAGTTATACTCCTCATTATTCTTTTAGTTTCATGGGGACATCCTCCTTGTTCATCTCCTCTGAGCCTTCTTCCACTGGAGACATTTATCGGTCAGTAACACACTGGCATAAAGAATCCTATTTGCTAACAATATTTGTAACTCTGCAAATCAAATCCCAAGTCTCTCAACATGCATTCTTGCTTCTGAACTTAATATTTTTGGCTTACAGAAAAGGAAGGAGTTGATCAAATCGTTCAGGGTAAAAAATCAGTAAAACTTTGAAAGAAGACTGACATCACATGAACTGTCTTGTCAAGTTTTTGTTAAAAACTTATTTAAATTATAAGCTGGTCTAGAACTTTACCTTTGTTTTATCTATTAGTTCCATAAATGATTTTTTTCCCACTACTGTTTACAAAACAGTCTTATTGCTAAGAGCCAAATCTTGAAGTTTTCATGTACTTTTTGAAAAGGATAGGAGGAGAAATCTCTGTAAAAGCTATGAGATACATCTTGCTTTCTGTGAATGGCTAGAATCCATTAGAAATATCACCAGTACAGTTAAAAGGACATTGAACATTTATGAAGGGTAGATTTTACCCTTGTACAGAAAGTCAGTATTAGAACAAATGTGCTACTGCAAGCCTGTTTAACTCCAAGGCTTTGAGGATAATGCCTAGATGACTGTTGTAGAATATCAAAGGTCAACTCAATCTACAATTCCCTTTGTGAAAAAGAGGATTCCCTCTCTCATTCACCACCCACAGATTTTTCAGACAATGTTTTGTCTTTTTTGCTCCTTAGTCTACCTTACGTATTTGTCCCATAAATCCTAACAGTCAGAAACCAATGCTCATGCTCAGTTTTGAAATTGGAGCTTTCATATTCAGGACATGGACAAATAATTTGTTGCACTGTTTACTTCAACTAAAAGTGGCCTAAATATGGATGTGCATAAACATAGATGCATAAAACACAGGTAAGTATTGATTAGAAGTACATTAGGTGAGAAAAATTTGAAGACAATTTCAGTCTGGAGAGTGTAATTTCTCAACAATTACGTAGTGTGAGAACTGACCTAAACTTAAATATCCTTTTAGCTGTAACTGCTGTTCTTTACCCTTGCGCTTGATAAATATATAAACAACGTACAAATAAGTTCTGTCTGGATATAATTAAAACATATTTAAAATATCTTAAAGAAATCCACTTTGTTTCTTTTATTCTCACAGTTCTGCAGTTACTTTGGCTGCATGCATCTCTTCTTACCCCTGCCCCCGAATTCATGTCACTGTGTCAGATCTGAGACAAAGAAAGGGAAAAGCATATCTAAATACATGGATGTCAAGGGAGTGATTTACCTAGCAACAGTAACTATGTGAAAGTTTTTCAGAAATGTCTCTCTGTGCATGTGATGGTACCTTAATGGCTTGGATTTTAGAGGATTGAAGAAATGGCTGGGAAGATTCTAGTCAAGCAAAACAGAAAATAACATGCAGTGCATATACATTCTGGGAAGTATAACGCCATCGGTGCACAAGGGAATTTATGCCCATCCTTTCCATTAATACTGTAAGGATTTTTTCTCATAAATCCGTAGTTAGAAAAACATTATTTTACCCTGTACTACATTAGATATAACAAATATGTGAAGAGAGGAAACATGTTAGGATAAATGTTTCTGAGTTGTAATAGCCATCATTTTTTAAAAGCAAACCACCACATAAAGAATTATCTGGAGTGTTGCAACAATAACCCTGAGACCAAGGAGAGGCAAGAGCTGAGATGGCACTGTGATATATAACTACCTACTGCTATGTCAGTAATGGATACTGCTGACAGATGACCCAGGGGATCAAACCCCAACGTATACAGTGAACAGCTTTGTCTTAGGCAACTGCATTTGATAGATCCTACTGAAAGAAAACTGTGTTCACATCAATTCAGCATGGTAGCAGGGGAGCATAGGCTAAAATATTGTAAATCCAGAATAATCCAATAGAGGACTTAATCAAAGACACCGTGCGTAAGGATCCACGCTATTTGGATACAACATACGATCTAAAGCAGAATCTCCAAGTGAGATCATAGGTCTCAAAAAATTATACATTTTCTATTCCATGCTATCTCCCTTCTTCCCATAGACATTTGCCCTCCATTCCTGTAAATTCAATGTCTTTCAAAAAGATACCGTAACCTGAGTCATCAGACCTTTGATGTAGATACCCTGTAGTGAGGGGCCAATGAAGACTAGAAAGGCTTAACTCAGAAAAAAAATGCTTTTATTATAGAAAAGTAATTAACTTTTTAAATAGAGAAAGTTCAAATTAGATTAGACTGAACAGAAATAAAGAAGGTTTTACAGCTAACCCTATTTACGATGTCTTTGGGTCCAGGTTTGGTTTTCAGCAACTGAATAGTTTTCCAAACTGTTTCATACTCAGTATATTCCAGATTGGTCCTTCAGTACTCTGAGGGATATCAGGCTACTTGCTACTCCTCTGAGGAGAATCCTCCTTCTCTCCTTTCCTTGCTGCATGCTGCAGGCTCCAAAATGTTTGCTCACAATGAACAAATGCAATTGCTCCCCAGGGACTGTCCCTTTCCTTCAGGAAAGTCTCCCTCTGACGTGGTCTTTGAGAAACTCACAGCTGAGAACAAAAGGCACGAAACATAGACTTCATCACACAAGTGACCGTAGCAATATTTTCTTTGCTCCTTCTTCTAAGATACCACTTCTTCTTCTCTCAATATTTTTTCTGTCTTTTCCTTCTCTGTAGCTCTGAGTTCTTCTTCAAACTGGCTTATCAACACTGTTCCTACATCTCTGCCTCTCTCACACTGTATTTCTTCAACTTTGAGTCTTTTGCACACAGTTTCACTCCCCCTCTTCCTAACAATGATTCTGACTACTTGTCTTTCCCCTTCCCAACTCTTCATGTCTGAAAAGGTATAGCCAATGCAGTTCCTCTACTTCAACCAGTTCCTTCTTTCAGACTGTCTGATCTGGAGTGATCCCTTCGTTCTCCTTCAGCTCATCTTCCCACGTCAGCTGTCACTTCCTCTTTCTTTTCAGGCTCTTCCACTGATCTCCAAAAGGGCAGAAGATTGTAACATTAAAATGATGGTATCAAGATGGACAGATACAACTCCACTCTTAGAAATTTTACAAGTGATGGGAGAATGTGGCTTGCTTACAGTTTTGAAATGTATTCACCACAGACTAAGAGGATCTCAGGGAAAGATATCAACACTATATAGTAGGAAACACTACCAACCAAACAAATCCTGAACACTGAAACAAAAATATTTGATCTAAATTCAACTGAACTTATACAGTCAGCAAAATTCTACTGACAGATCCAGTAGCCTTGCTATTCTGTTTAATTCTTGCTGAAGAAACATTCACAACTATATGTTTTAAAGCACTGTAGGTTTTACTTTCCAGACAACTGGTAACTTTTAAAATTCTACTTTACAAGCTGTAACTAAGGTGCTGTGATTTCTGTTATTTGGACATTGACTTTTTTCCCGTCCTCCCTGAAACACTTTGCTTATTTAGTTCCAGGATATATGTGGCTGGTTCTAGCCACATACTTGCTACCATCATTTGTTTCATTGGTAAGAAGCAGTAAGTGGGCATAAATGAGATCTATGTTACATGCTAAGAGATGTGTGCTTGAATAGTCTCAATGCAGTCTAGCCTCAGTGTTTCCAAGCTGTACTCTCTTCTTCCTTCTCCTGCTATCGTAATCTGTATTAAGATATTTAGGTGCGTGGTTCTGTGTAGCACATAGACCACATGCACCCATTTTATTTGCCTGCATAGTTAATCTCATCTGACTAGCTGCAGAGGTTAAGTACTAGTATGACATGGCTGTTGGACTCGTATCTGAATAACACCTCCTCCTCTTCTGTTTCTCACATTAGTCTAATCAAATCTTAGCTTTTCTCTATATCTAAACCAGGAAAATCACAGATAGTGTTCACTGTTGTACCTTTAAGTGACAAGTGCCTTGACTAGAAGTTAATGAAGTCCCATTGTGTTCTAGAAAAAAAAAGGTAGAAACAAAAAAGTCCATGAAAAATTTTCAAAAAAGTACCACCTTTTAGAGTTACCTAGTACTGTTTTCCCTGCTAGCAAAGAATCCACCTGCCAGTAAATACAGATCTTTCAGGAAAGTGCACACAAGTAATGCCTACTTTCCTTATAATGAGGAAGGCAGAAGCAGAGGCAGCCACTGTTCCTATGTGCTTGGTTCTTTCACTGCTTAGGCAAGATTCTTGCCTGAATAGAGAATTACCTGCTCTGGTTGAGAAAGATTCTAACCTCAAACTGCTGCCAGAGCAGAAAATAATAGCCACTGATGACATGCATCTCCACTGTGTGTTCATGGGCAGCATGAAGAGTCAGTTTTCATGAAGCCCCAGATCTTCAAAGGTATGGTACATGAGTTTTGCAAAGGCTAATGGGAAAACCATTTATGCAATACTATTCCTGGACTACAGTATAGAGACCATGAATAAAGGTATTCCGTACTCTCTGTGTGCCTCCTTACAATGGTACGAATGTTAGTTTAATTAAAAAAAAAAGGTAAAGTTGTTAGTTAAATAAACAACTACAGCACTGTAATTCTTCAAAGATTTGTTTTCTTCGTTATCAGTGTATGCTAGTTGCTCATTTTGTTTTACTTTATTTTTTTGTCAGGTATTTGAAAGAATTGTAGACTGTTATATTCCCTTTCATGTACCCATCACTCAATTTATAATAAAAATTCTAATGCACATCAGAAAATACAACCTGTTATAGAAATTTATTGTGACAGATTTAGATTGTATAAATTTTTACAGTATTTGTAAAACTCTTAAAGTCAGATATTTAATTTCCAGTTAAACGACTTATTTCTGAAGTACAGTGAGTGTACTGTACATCCCATCAATATTGTACAGGGTATGTTTACAAAAGTATGTGGGCAAACAGAACATACACTCTTATAAAAAGGACATTTTTTTAAACCATACCATTTATGACACAAATCTGTTGCATTGCAAAATGGCTCTTTTCATGATTGGTTACCCATTTTATGTATGCATTTGTGTGATTTAGTAGGGTTTAATGTTTGTTCATAGATTTTAGTGGTTATACTTTCCAAGAACAAAGTGTTTTGGTTCAGTGATTAGAATGAGGTCTATGTGTATTTTCTATTAATTACATCTATTATGCAAACTTCTATTTTAAAAGTATTATACAGACATGATCCCTGATTGAGATCTACTTCATATTCCCAGTTTGGAAATCACAAAACCCAGTAGAGGGGAGTAAGATTCCCCACTACTGCACAGAAAAAACAACTGTTTGCTGAGATTTAATTGCTGCATAGGAGTCAGCTATGACTTCAGCATTAGTAAATGATGCAGTTTGAGACTTTACCCCCTCCTGTGAGAGTAATTGTACTAAGGGTATTTTACTTACAGTGAGTTGTAGTGTAATACGAGTAACAACATATTATTTTATGTAAGAATCAATCTTTTTTGTTAGCATGATATAGTTTTATATTACTTATAAGAATGAAGTTTACTGCTATGCGTGTGGAAAGACCTGAATGGCAACATTTGACCTGATTCATACATTGGCTAGTAAACCAAATTACAATGATTTATCTCTTATCACGGTGTATGCATTCCTCTGTGGGGCTTACAATTCTCCAATAGTCCTATTTATATTAAAGCTTTCATATAGCTA
The DNA here is from genome assembly GCA_011801015.1 of Ardeotis arabs. NCBI lineage: Eukaryota > Metazoa > Chordata > Aves > Otidiformes > Otididae > Ardeotis > Ardeotis arabs. The sequence goes on from JAAGAY010001837.1 coordinate 10,952, forward strand.
GCCTCATTACAAAATATTCTTTTAACATTCAAATACTGTGGATAATACTGACAGGTATTATTCTGGAAATTCATCTGATAAAAACAAGTGTCTGTGGATATAACTTCATGACACTCTGACAATTACTTAATTGGAACTTTTTTTTTCCAACCTGATGTGGTATTTAAATGACTTTACTGAATTAAATTGTGAATAACTGGGGAGTGAGAAGGGTACTCTCTGTACCTCCATTTTCAAATTTCTGAATGAGAAATAATAATGTTCAAACCTGCATACAATGTATTGCACAGTATGTGAAACTGACAGATACATTTTTCTGTCTTCCCTAGTGGATTATGAAGTAGTTCACTTTTTGCCAGAATATTTCATCACTACTTGTTCAGCTCAGAAAAAAACCCTCATCATCCACCCAGTGGCTTTGCATGAATTGTCAACAGAGAAATCATCAACTAACCTTAATATGAGGCATGGAAGTTAGAGTTCTGTAAAGTCTACAAAACACTAACTAACTATGTAGCTAAAAAGTCCTACTCTTTTCGCTGAAATTAAAGAAAAAAGTACATTCTCCTTGATCATACAGGACTGGCATCCTCTGTGTTTCAGCCATGAGATGACAGGTTTGGTGCAAAGGGTTAATAAGCCTGACTGAGTGCAGCAGAGACAAGCCCTTGAAGTACTTCCAGCCAGCTGTTGGAGGATTGGTGTTGGAGCATGACTTGGATAAATAGAGTTGAAGAAAAAAACCAACAAATCACTTTGTTTATCCGTTCATCATTACCAATCTGACATGCTGCAAATGGCACAAAACCAAAACTGTGAAATGTTCGTTCCTGTAAAGCAGCTCAGGCATTGCAGCTGCTCTGGCCTTTAGTAAGAAAAGTGTTTCTCTCCAAAAATACTTCCATTTTATATGATTCATTGTAATATTCAGGAAAGTGGTGCACCTAAGATATATAGAGTTAAAAATAATTTCCAGATTACAAAGTAAAAATCTGAGAAAACTACAAAAATTGAGAGCTTTGGCTGCAAAGCAAGAAAGAAATGTTTCCTTCTTGTGTGTTTCAGGTGAGAGATAGTGCTTGCTAGTGCATGCAGCTGTAAGAAAACACACAGAAGTGATTCTTCAGAAGTGTCATGTTCTGCCAGAAAAGTCTGAGATCTGAAGCCAAAGCAAGTTAGGAAAGTCCGGATCTTCACAAGGTGCTCCGTGCCTAGAATGACTGCAGTTGGTGTGGTCAGAAGAGAAAGCAATGGTAGCTACATGTAAAATACTTAAATTTGCTGTATATGTGCCATTAGACTACAAATAACTCAGCTGAATTCTTGTGTATATTGACATTCTGGCAATTGTCATGTGCAATGATTAGTGTCAAAACCTGTGAAACAATTTGATAATTAAAAACAAACAAACAAAAAATGGAATTTCATTCATACTTTCTGTTTAAATGATCACTATACCGTATTTATTTTCAGGTAAAGAAGAGCATCTTGAAGCATTTTAAGCATCCTTAGTCTCTTGTGCTATGACGATTTATCAAATGAGCTTGAAATTCAAGGTACTTTGCATTCACATGGAGCCCTTTAAATTATGCCATTAAGACACTAGGCCTTTGCAGTGAGTTAATCAGTATACTAAAAAGATTCTTTGCCACATTGTGCAGGAAGCCTGCAGAAGTTGGCAGCTGCTGCTGTGTCTTCAGGGCAGTGCCAGGGTAAGGGAAAATATAAAGACTCTACCTTAAGCTATGAAGAGCTTTATTCTTCATGTAGTTAAACTAGTGAGGATTGTGATTAAAAAATTAAAATCTTAATATCTGTAAAGTTTTATTGGTTGAACTACTCTGTGTTATAAACTTTCTAGGAAATGTAACAGGAATAATGACTGTGCTTGAGATCAAGCTATGTCTAGCTAGCGTGTTCACATAAGAGTTAGCAAGCATGAATATTGGTGGTAGCTTCTGCTTGCAGAATTTGCAGAATTTCAGTTTCATCAGTGTTATACTCAGATTTGATTTGGTGAAATTCCTGCAGAAAGGAATAAGTTACTTTCACCTATCCTATTTGGAAAAATTCCTGGAGAAAGGAATAAGTTACTTAATGCACTTTAGTGTTACCTTGCTGGTGTTGCCAATAGGAGGATCTTCAAAGCATTCCTTCTTTGGGTTGCAGTATATTCAGGCACTTGAAGCAAAGCAGAGATGGGAGTTGGTGTTCGACTTTTAATGAAAAACTTTAGTTTTATGAAAATTAAAAACTTCAAAGAAAAACTTGGTCTTCTAATGTCCTGGTGAATTTCACAAGAAGATATCTGAGGTCACATTCACACACAAAGTACTTTGTTATTATGAGGAAGAAAAATATCATCTGCTCACATGAATTACATGATGAGAGTGTGAATATGTTTTCAACTACCTTGCTCTCCTCTGGTAACAGTCTGGGTTGCATCTGTATGCTATATTACTCTTTAATTTCATTACTTCTTGAAGTCCATCTCTTTCTAAATCAGTCACTACAGAATTGTATCCTACTGAGTATTTCCAGAAAACATGCTTCCAGCTGTATGATCCCCAAAGAGAACAATACAGCAAAACACCTTGCACGGATGTTACGAGATCTGTTCCTTTTAATATTAAGTATATATCTTATATCACACTGATATCAGCAACTCTTGCATAATCCACAAAGTCGCAGAACTCCCTGCAAATGGAGTCCATATGAAGAAGTTTCTGAAAACTCACAGAAAGCCTTAGCAAAGCTGTTTCTCTTTGTCCTTCTTCTGTTCTGGTTGATCTGGTCAATTCCTCATGTTTCCATCTCCACCCATATAAAACAACATCTTATACATAATTTGGCTAATATTTCAAAGTGCTAAGTTCTCTTTAACTTTTGTAGATTCTTTCTCTCCATTTCATTGACCAAGCAAATTACACAAAAATGCTTCTTTACAGCTACAATATTAATTGGTGCATTGCAGTGCAGTGAGATTGAACTTGTTAAGAAATAACCGTTTAACTTACTGAAGTTCAATGGAAGTATCTCTTGCACGCTGTAGTTACGAAACTACTAACACTTTTTAAAAACAAGAAAAGGGTGGAGTCACGAGCATTCACTAAGTTCATGTCTCATTGACTCTCGCAGTTGGTTTAAGCATCCGTCTTCCCAAAGCATTCAAACCAAAACTCACTAAGATATCAATATTAGGGTTCTATCATCCTGTCAACAACCTGGACAATGCAAAGGTAGACTTGCTAAGAAGCCACAATTTTTTTATTTCTGAATATGCAATACAATTCTATTTTTTTTTCAGATTAGACATTAGGAAAAAAAAAATTCACAATGAGGATGGTGGAACACTGAAACAGGTTGCCCAGAGAGGTGGTAGATGCCCTGTCCCTGGAAACATCCAAGGCCAGGTTGGATGGGGCTCTGAGCAACCTGATCTAGTTGAAGATGTCCCTGCTCCTTGCAGGGGGGTAGGACTACATGACCTTTAAAAGGTCTCTTCCAACCCAAACAGTTCTATGATTCTATTCCGTGATTCTATTTCTCAAGCAGAAGAAAGGAGATAATTTTTGTAATTACTATCTTGAGAAGTTTTCCCTCCTTGCTCCAGATTTTGTAACAATGTGGTGGATTTCTTTTTAGAAAAAACCCAGGGTATTATTATCAGATTCCCCACAATAGATTGCCTTTTATTACCACACATGATGACTATGTGTTTATTTTCAGATGAAAGGATGAGCAATCCATGGTATGTGCTACAACTCTTTTGCAAGTAGAGTCAGAGAGCAGCAAGAACCACCTACTCTAGAAGAGAAGGCAAATAGTAGTTGAATGCCAGCAGGGCTGGAGAGGCAGCACCCTCAAAGATAAGGGGCATAGTCCTACGGTACTCAAGAAAAATGTGCAGGGCCAGTGACTGGGTTCAGCTGACAGTTCAGATCACCAGGCTAGCCCATAACCACAAGGCAGGTCCAAGGTCAAGCTGGAAAGTCAAGTCCACAGGTCAGCAATAGCAAGGCATACAGGTGACCACAGGCAAAGCTGTAAGATAGCTCTGGCAAAGACAAGGCTAAACATCTTGACTTAAAAGCACCTCTTGTGCAAGGAGGAGTAGAATGCCAAAAAGGCTTCTCACAGCTTTTTCTCTTCAAGCTCTTTTCCCTTCGACTACGGGTCCCACAGCTGCACCAGATCAGAACTGGCCTTGAGCACAGGCAGCCAAACCCCAGCAGGGAGGTGGGAGAAAACTCAGGGTTCTGATACATGATTAGAAATGTTAATTTTCACAACTGCATGCTATACCTGGTGTGAGCAGTTACTACTGGTTTTCATAAATTGAATAAATTAATAACAGCTCCACAGCATTTATCTGAAGACCTCAAAGCAATTTAGAACAACTAATGAATTAAGCCTCTTACCATCCCTTTGATGTGTAGAATTAGTTTTATCTGCAGCATGCAGATGCAGAAGTTGGACAGTGCAAAAGAATTCCTAAACTCAACAGCAGTTTGACCTCAATGAGTGAGGCCAGGATTTCATCCACAGAAGTCAAATGAGTTTCCTAAGATCAGAAAAAGGGCTTCAAGTCCCTCTTTTTTGTATGTAAGGAATACTCATGACAGTTAATAGGCTTGGATTACATTTTTTTTTTTTAAGAGCTCATTTTACATTTGTAGAAAAACAAGGATAAAAACTACAACCTGTTTACCTGAGGCTTATGATCTAATTCTAAAACTATGCTTGTTTCCAAACTGCATCCTTTGTAACATAGTATGTTTCTGACCTTCCTACACTCGATTGGACTGCAGCCTCAGAATGTACTGAGTGTGTGTAAAAACAATGATTTCACAATTTCTGCAGTCTTAACCAAAATGATGACTCTTGTACTTTACTATGCTTTGCCACATTCCAATATTTTGCTGTTAATAAGATAGTAATCATAGAATGGTTAGAGTTGGAAGGGACCTTCAAAGGTCATCTAGTCCAACCCCCCTGCAAGGAGCAGGGACATCCCTGACTAGATCAGGTTGCTCAGAGCCCCATCCAGCCTGGCCTTGAATGTTTCCAGGGTTGGGGCATCCACCACCTCTCTGGGCAACCTGTTCCAGTGTTCTACAACTTGCATTGTGAAAAATTTTTTCCTAATATCCAATCTAAATCTACCCCCCTCTATTTTAAAACCATTACCCCTAGTCCTGTCACAACAGGCCCTACTGAACAGCCTCTCCCCATCTTTCTTGTAGGCCCCCTTGAGGTACTGGAAGACCGCTATCAGGTCTTCCCGAAGCCTTCTCTTCTCCAGGCTGAACAGCCCCAACTCTCTCAGCCTTTCTTCATAGGAAATGTGCTCCATCGCTCTTATCATCTTTGTGGCCCTCCTCTGGACCTTCTCCAGCTGGTCCATGTCCTTCTTATGTTGGGGGCTCCAGAACTAGACACAGTACTCCAGGTGGGGTCTCACCAGGGCAGAGCAGAGGGGGAGAATCACCTCCCTCGACCTGCTGGCCACGCTCCTCTTGATGTAGCCCAGGATGCGGTTGGCCTTCTGGGCCGCAAGGGTGGCAACATATTAATATAATTTTATAACATGCAACTAATCACAAAACCTTTGTACTTTATTAAATACATATTAAATACATATTTGTTCAGTTTTGTATATTCTCCCAATATTACTTTATTTTATTTTATTTTTTTTAATATATTTTCTCTTTCTGTTTTGAAATACAGATTTGTTTCAGTTACAGACACATGAAAGCAGGTTTGAAGTCTCCAGATAGAGTAGATTATGGACTGCTTCCCTCCTAAGTAAAAACAGGTAAGATACAGATTTTAAGATCCTACAAAAATGCCTTTTGAATTTCATTTGCTGTTTGCCTTTCTGTCTTGCCTTATATTCATATAAAAAAACGCTTGTCCATATAAATCCACACATATGTAAAACCATTTTTTACAGACTCTTTTTTTTTTGCATAGGACTGATATTTGTCTTGAGTTCTCTCAGTTAAAGAAAGTCAAAGTACGTAACAAAACGAAGATCAAGAATCTACATTTAACCCTATTAAAACTGCAGTTTCATGACACTATATCTAAATAATCTTTTGCTTAAGCTAACCCTTATTTTAGCTTTAGTTTTAGTTTAATTAAGTCCCAAAGCATTTTTTTCCCAGAAGTGTGAGTTTTTGACAATTTTTTCCTGTATTTTTTTTCTCAACAGCTTTACTCTCAATTATATTTCTGGTTTCCTCATTTATTCCCACAATTTCTCAAGAATTTGCCTCTTGAGTACTTCCACTTCTTTCATAGAATCACTGAATGATTTGAGTTGGCAGGGACATCTTTCACTAGATCAGGTTGCTAAAAGTCCTGTCCAACCTGAATTTGAACACTTCCAGGGAGAGGGCATCCACAATGTCTCTGGGCAACCTGTTCCAGTGTCTCATGACCCTCATGGTAAAAAATGTCTTTCTTATACCTGATCTGAAACTACCCTCTTTCAGTTTAAAACCTCCCTCTATTTTGTTACCACAAGCCTTGGTAAAAAGTCCTTCTCTATCGTCCTTATAAGCCCTCTTTACATATTCAAAAGTTGCAATAACATCTCCCCAGAGCCTTCTCTTCTCCACTGAAAACCTCAACTCTCTCAGCCTTTCCTCATAAGTGAGATGTTCCATCCCTCTGGTCATTTTTGTGGTCCTCCTCTGGACCTGCCTTAACAGGTCCTTGTCTTTCTTGTTCCAGGGGCTCCAGAGCTGGATGCAGTACTCTTAAGTGGAGTCTCACCAGAGTGGAGTGGAGGGGCAGAATCACGTCCCTTGACCTGCTGGCCACACTTCTTTTGATGCAGCCCGGAATATAGTTGGCTTTCTGGGCTGCGAATACGCATTGTCGGCTCATGTCCAGTTTTTCATCCACCAGTATCGTCAAGTCATTCTCCACAGAGGTGCTCCCAAACCATTCATCTCCCAGACTGTACAGATGTTGGAGATTGCCCTGACTCAGGTGCAGAACCTTACACTTTGACTTGTTGAACTCCATGAGATTCACATGTGCCCACTCCTCAAGGTCCCTCTAGATGGCAACCCTTCCTTCAAGTGTATTAGCTGCCCTACTCAGCTTGCTGTCATCTACAGACTTGCTGGGGTTGTACTCAATCCCAGTCTATGTAACTGATGGAGATATTAAATAGTTTTGGTCCCAGTATGGACCCTTGGGAGATCCCACTCACGAGGGACTTTCACTCGGAATAGTGAACACTCAAAGTAAACTGTTAACAAGATGTTTCATAACATTCTCACATTTTCTTTGTGGTCTGGGCTTGATGTGCTGTTGCCATAAACTGATGCAACAGCACACGATGTCTGTTGCACACAATGGTTTGAGAACACAGTCACCATTATTACTGAGTTAACGAGAGACAGTGATTTACGTTAAATACTCGCTACCTTTATGGATATCCATACCCACAGCAGGCCAGAAACTGATCAACTGATCCTCCTTTATAGCTGTTTAGGACAGAAACAAAATGCTGTTTTCAATTTTTTTTTTAATTTTTTTTTTTTTTAATCTGTAGGTGGCATATAATTTTGTGTTGTCTGAGATGTAAAACACTTTCCTGTTTCCATAGGATCTATTGTTCTCTTCAGTTTTTCCTGGAAGTAAATAAGGCAAAATGTTATTTGGAAATGACATAACTTAAGATCAGGAAAATGAAAACATAGAGATAAGCATATCTGGTAAAGGACTTCGCAGAAATCACTCAGCAAACAACTGAAACAACTGAATTTGCTAGCACAGATCAAACAGGATAAGAAACCTTGATAAGAAGAGAATAAAATTAATACTAAACTAGCACTCTTTCTGGCCATATAGTGTAACATTATGGATTAAAATTGAGTGTTGAAAACTAAATTTACTGTATAATGTTCTTGCTGATTTTTGGGGGTCATGTGACAGTAATTCAGCAGTTCTTAATGATGCACACCTCCAATCTCCTCACCAAAATAAAATGGAAAGAATCAGATCCCATTATCATTCATGTACTGGGGAAGGTTATAAAGGGAAAAAGATAAAGGAAGGCTGACTGTCGACACTGCAAATTAGAATCACCTCACAACCAGGTCAGGACACAGCAGCACTTTAATCAAATTCTGTACAGTTCGTGTTTGTAGTATTGACAAATCCTAATTATAATGAAATACTATTTGTTCCCTGGTGTTGAATGTTTCTGTTGTAATGACTATAGTGATTTGAGGCAACAGAGCTTATAATTCACTTTCTTGGCTGAGAATGAAAAGTTAAAAGCAAGAGCAATACAAGAGAGGTGGAAAAGAGGGTAAGTATAGGTGAGGTGTAAAGATGTTGAAAAGTCCTTTAAATCTTTTCTCTACTTCTAGCAGAGCCTGTCAGTTCAACATAAGGCACTTTTAAAGCTGCAATGCAAACTGAAAATGGCACATTGCTGATCACATAATTATCCCTTGAAAACCACTGATAGTCATTAATATTAATGTCATTAATATTCACAGATTTTTAGTTATGTAGTCACTGCACACTTACTTGGATCACTGCAAAAATATGTATCTTGTCTATTTCTTAGACTCTCAGACACTGATATGAACTCTGTTTATTTGAAGTGCAGTGATGATTTTAATAGTCACTTAGTCATCACTACAGTGCTCCAGCAGCAATGCTGGAAAAACCAGTCAGTAACATCATTCAGTGTCTTTTTAAAGATGGTTGCATGATAAAAAAAAGAAAAAAGGATAATAATGTTGTTGAGCATGAAAGAGTAAAATCTTTCCTGAACCTTCATAAAGATGCTTTCCTACTCACAGAAGTGTAATCTTATAATTTATGTTTGACTTTCAATAGGATTTTTTTTCCCAATTTAATGTGTGTTCTCAAGAACCCCATCTTAGACTTTTGCTGCTTTAGAGATTGTTGTCTGATTCATGAAAGCTAGTAAAATTAAACAATTGTATAACAGTACAGTGTTTGTTTCTACATGTTCAGAGCTTCAGCAGCCTCCTGGGAAAAAAAAAAAATAAATCCCTATATAATGGCAGTTAGATTAATGGCAAAGGTATGTTATGAACTACCAGAAAATGGTAGGCTGTAGTCTAATCTTCCATTGACTTATTAAGGGCTGAGAAAAATTAATTTTTCACACAATTCCCACCATCTTATCCGGAACAAGAATGTCTTGTTTGGCCCATTACCTCCAAATTACCTACCTAAAATGAAATTTAATGTATTTTGTTCAACCAATGTTAAGTGATCAATCAAATAAAACCTGACTGGACCCTTGTGACGTCAGTAACTATTTCCAGTGCATGGTGCCAAGTTTCTCAATCAAATAGAGCTATAATAAAGTGGAGACATAATGCTTTAAAATGGATGTAACTACTCTCCAACTTTTACATTAGAAATATTTCAGGTACGTTTGAAATCTATTATTATTTTAAGACAATTTGAATATTTTTAGATTGTATAATTCATCTTAGGACATTTATAACATAGGAAAAGTTGGATTACAGTCAATACGTATTTAGCTGTTCCTAGACCAGATACTACAATTTTTCGTCAGTGAGTAGTGTGCAAGATCAGCAGTGACAGTAAACAACAGCTAAAACTTTATGATTGCATGAAAACATCTTTCTGTGTTTCCTGGGCCTGTTTCCTTTTTATACTCTTTTTGCTCTTTAACCTAAACAAACATGGAGAAAACATAGAATCATAGAATCATAGAATGGTTAGAGTTGGAAGGGACCTTCAAAGGTCATCGAGTCCAACCCCCCCCTGCAAGGACCAGGGACATCCCTGACTAGATCAGGTTGCTCAGAGCCTCATCCAGCCTGGCCTTGAATGTTTCCAGGGTTGGGGCATCCACCACTTCTCTGGGCAACCTGTTCCAGTGTTCTACAACTCGCATTGTGAAAAAATTTTTCCTAATATCCAATCTAAATCTACCCCCCTCTATTTTAAAACCACCGTCCTATCACAACAGGCCCTACTGAACAGCCTCTCCCCATCTTTCTTGTAGGCCCCCTTGAGGTACTGGAAGACCGCTATCACGTCTCCCCGGAGCCTCCTCTTCTCCAGGCTGAACAGCCCCAACTCTCTCAGCCTGTCCTCATAGGAAAGGTGCTCCAGCCCTCTCATCATCTTCTCCAACTGGTCCATGTCCTTCTGATGTTGGGGGCTCCAGAACTGGACACAGTACTCCAGGTGGGGTCTCACCAGGGCAGAGTAGAGGAGGAGAATCACCTCCCTCGACCTGCTGGCCACACTCCTCTTGATGCAGCCCAGGATGCCGTTGGCCTTCTGGGCCAAAAGGGCGCATTGCCGGCTCATGTTGAGCTTCTCGTCCACCAGTATTCCCAAGTCCTTCTCCTCAGGGCTGCTCTCCATCCATTCTCCGCCCAGCCTATATTTGTTCCTGGGATTGCCACGACCCAGGTGCAGGACCTTGCACTTGGCTTGGTTGAACTTCATGAGGTTGGCATGGGCCCACCTCTCCAGCCTGTCCAGGTCCCTCTGGATGGCATCCCTCCCCTCCAGCGTGTCGACGGCACCACACAGCTTGGTGTCATCGGCGAACTTGCTGAGGGTGCACTCTATCCCACTGTCCATGTCACCGACAAAGATGTTGAACAGGGCCGGGCCCAACACGGACCCCTGAGGGACGCCACTCATCATCAGTCTCCACTTGGACATCGAGCTGTTGACCACCACTCTCTGAGTGTGGTCATCCAGCCAAATCCTTATCCACCGAGTGGTCCATCCATCAAACCCATGCCTCTCTAGTTTAGAGAGAAGGATGTCGTGCGGGACAGTGTCAAAAGCTTTGCACAAGTCCAGGTAGATAGTATCTGTTGCTCGTCCCTTGTCCACCGATGCTGTCACCCCATCATAGAAGGCCACCAAATTGGTCAGGCACGATCTGTCCTTGGTGAAGCCATGTTGGTTGTCACCAACCACCTCCTTGCTCTCCGTGTGCCTTAGCATGGTTTCCATGACCTTGCGAGGCACAGAGATGAGGCTGACCGGCCTGTAGTGGCCTAGGTCCTCCTTGTTCCCCTTTTTAAAAATGGGGGTTTTGTTCCCTCTCTTCCAGTCATCGGGGACCTCATCAGACCACCACGATTTCTCAAATATGATGGCCAGTGGCTTGGCAACTTCACCGCCAGTTCCCTCAGGACCCGCGGATGGATCTCATCAGGTCCCATGGACTTGTGCACCTTCAGGTTCCTCAGATGATCCCGAACCTGCTCTTCCAGTACAGTGGGCGGTTCTTCATCCTCACAGTCCCTGCTTGTGCCTTCCACAGCTTGGGTGGTGAGACAAGAGCCCTTATCGGTGAAGACTGAGGCAAAAAAGTCATTGAGTACCTCAGCCTTCTCTATGTCCCGGGTAACCAGGACACCGGTTTCCTTCCAGAGGGGGCCTACATTTTCCTTGGACTTTCTTTTGTCCCCTACATACCTATAGAAGCTTTTCTTGTTGCTTTTTATATCCCTGGCCAGATACAATTCCATCAGGGCTTTAGCCTTCCTCACCTGATCCCTGGCCACTCGTACAGCCTCTCTGTAGTCCTCCCAGGCTACCTGCCTCCGCTTCTACCCTCTATAGGCTTTCCTCTTCACTTTCAGTTGGTCCAGGAGGTCCTTGCTCATCCACGCAGGCCTCCTGGCCTTTTTGCCCGACTTGTTCTTCATCAGAATGCACCTCTGCTGAGCTTGGAGGAGGTGCTCCTTGAATGTGGACCAACTTTCCTGGGCCCCTCTTCCCTCCAGGGCCACCTCCCATGGCACTTTGCCCATCAGGTCCCTGAAAAGGCCGAAGTCCGCCTTCTTGAAGTCTAGGGCTGAGAGCTTGACATGTAGTTTCCTCGCTGCCCTGTGGATCTTGAACTCCACCACGTCGTGGTGGCTGCAGCCCAGGCTGTCCTTCAGTTTCACATCCCCCACCAGCCCCTCCCTGTTGGTGAGAACAAGGTCGAGCATGGCACCCCTCCTTGTCGGCTCCTCTATCGCTTGCAGGAGGAAGTTATCATCCATGCATTCCAGGAACCTCCTGGACTGCCTGTGCCCTGCCGTGCTGTCTCTCCAACAGATGTCAGGGTGGTTGAAGTCCCCCATGAGGACCAGGGCTCGTGACCATGAGGCTGCTCCTATCTGGCTATGGAGCGCCTCGTCTGCTCTGTCCTCCTGACCAGGCGACCTGTAACAGGCCTCCACTGTAACATCCCCTGTCTGCCCCCGTCCTCTGATCTTGACCCATAAGCTCTCTGTCAGCTCCTCCTCCATCCCCAGGCGGAGCTCCACACACTCCAGCCGGTTGCTGACATAGAGAGCGACACCGACTCCTCGTCTCCCCTTCCTGTCCTTTCTAAAAAGCCTATACCCCTCCATGTTGATGCTGCAGTCATATGAGTCGTTCCACCACGTCTCCGTGATGCCAACAAGGTCGTAGCCCTGCTCATGTGTACGCATCTCCAGCTCTTCCTGTTTATTTCCCATGCTGCATGCATTGGTATAGAGACACTTCAGCTGGGCCCCTGACAAAGCCGACTTGCTGGCTGGAGCGACAGGAGTTGTTTTGTACCACAGTTTAAGTTCATTTGCACATACCTGAGATACTTCCTCAGCTTCTGGACCCTCGGTGCTGGCACTGGCGTCATGCTGACAGCAGTGGGCTGAACTGTGCTCCCCCTCCCCCAGCAACACTAGTTTAAAGCCCTCGGAAGGAGTTTGGCAAGTCTTCGTCCAAACACACTCTTCCCCTTCTCAGTTAGGTGCACGCCATCCGCCCCTAGCAGCCCAGGCTTCTGAAAGCACGCCCTGTGGTCTAGATACCCAAAGCCCTGGCTGTAGCACCACTCCCTGAGCCACGAGTTAACCTGCCAGATACGTTTGGCCCTTTCAGGTCCCTGCCCTTCGACCGGGAGGATTGACGAGAATACCACCTGCGCCCCAGAGTCTTTGACTGTTGTACCCAGGGCCCTGAAATCCCTTTTGATGTTTCTGAGGCTGCTGCCAGCTGTGTCACTGGCACCCACATGAAACACCAGTAGTGGATGTGGGCCGTATGAGGCTAGGTATTCTCTCAGCGACATCCCTGATACGAGCCCCCGGGAGACAGCATACCTCCTGAGAGAGCACATCCAGTCGGCAGATGGGTGCCTCTACCTCTCAGGAGGGAGTCACCCACTACTACCACTCGTCTCTTTTTCTTGGTAGCACTGGTTATCACGCGAGCCGGTCGGGCTCCCTTGCATGGCTCCAGTGCCTCCCCTAAGGTGCTGGGTCTTACTTCTTCAGTCTGCAGAGTGGCAAAGCGGTTCTGCAGGGGCACCTCGGGGTTCTGGGGAAGCTGCTTCTTCCTCTTGCTGCGCCTTGCCCTTGCAGCTTTGCATTCATTAGAATCTTCTGCCTGCTTGCTTACCTCGTGTGTCAGTGGTGGGGTTTTTGATTGGTTCACTGGGTGCTGCGGTTCCAGTGCAGACTGTGCCTGGAACCAAGCATCCAGTTCCCTCTCCGCCTCCCTGATGTCCCGCAGCCTCCTGACTGCCTCCTGCAGCTCAGCCACCTGCCACAGGAGTAATACTGAGTGACCACTGTTTGCAGAGGAAATCGAGAACAAGCTAACGTTATATTCTCTCTTTGGGTCATCGCCCTGAAATTCTCTTGTGATTTGTAAAACAACGTTTACATTGTGAACTTGCACATTATGACCCATGACATAATTTTGTTTTTAATGACTAACTGTTCTGAACTAAAAGCAAGGCAAGTTTCAGCCACAGAAGAGTTATGCAAGACCATGAATTCTGAAGTCTCAAAACCAAGAAGGATTTTTAGTGCAACAATATTATATTAAAAATTTTTAATTTTAGCTGATGTTATGACTTGATGTAGGGGGCAAACAGCATGATTTCTGGATGCGTGGTACTAGCACTGCTGTATTGTGTCTCACATGCCATTGCCTATCTAACCAGGCAGATCTTTAGGAGAAGACAGGCCTGGCAAAAAGCTGAGTCTCTGTTTTCTTTTTATTTTTTAGTGTGTATGTCCTGTGTATGTCCTATGTATATCTTCTTTCCTGCTTCCATAGGGAAATTTGCATGATGGTTAAGCAGAATCCAATTCTAAATCTCTACTTTATAGTAGCACTTAGTATTGATAAGATCTGTTTCAGGGACCCTCACATTTCTAATTGGGAATAGTCTGTATATGATTCATGCAGCTGTATTTTACACTGCTGTTAAAGTAGTACACTATGTGGGCACAAGTGAGTGAAAAGTTACATAAGAAAAAGGCAAGAACTGAATACTGTCTGAAATTTGTTCTAGCTACCCTACGTGGCCAGCTAGGCACAGCAGACTGAGTGGCGATTGATTTGCAGAGTTCCTTGTTCAAAACATTTCTGTTGTGTTGAAGCTGGCAATTGGCCCTTATCTTCTCTCAGTAGTTTCACAAATTTGCACTAAGTCTTCACTTTGAGATACTTTAACAGATTTCAGACTATTTTTATTTCTTACCTTGTTTCTCTGCCCTGACTCTTCTATGCTTATTTAATTTTCCCTGCTTCTAGTTCAGTGCAACAGTATGGATCCCATTAGAAAAAAATGAAAATATCTTCAGCTGTAGGCCCAGGACGGAACAAAGTATGTGGATGCTGACTTGACACTGAAATTGGCCTGAAAATGTAGAACTCTGACGAAGTAGTTAAAAATCTGCTGCAAGTGCTGGTGAGAGTCCACACACTACCAGCAGCTCAGTGAAGCACATTTCTGTTGCACTTATTGCAGTCTTTTCTAACATTTTCATTATCACTACATGGGTTCTCCAGATAGGTGGGAGTGAATAGGTAGGTGGAAACCAAGGCTCTTCCCTGTTCTCAAACTGTCTTCTCATCTTTTCTGAGAAATTATCCAATATAACACAACTGGAGCAGTATCCAGGAAAGGGCCCAGGTACTCACTTCCAACCTTAACTTCCATAAAATGAGACAGAGAGGTTCCCCCTGCCTTACACAGTATATATCTTAGTGTAGCCTTCAAAGTTAAATGTTTGCCCACTGTTCTGTGGTTTAAGTGGCTTGTGAATAGTAAAAATGAAAATAAGAATATAAACTTGACTTGACTTCAGAAATGCACTCTGGATAAAAATGAATACTTTTGTAGGCTTCTTTTCCAACAGCATCAGGAGCAAAATCTATCTCCAATATGATGTCATGGCTATTGCATAAACAAGATGGGAGATATTTAATCCTTTTTTTTTTTTTTAAGGAGGAAGCAGATGTCACTGAAAACTGAAAGCAGAGATATGCTTGGATGTAACAGCTTGGATATCTCTGTAACTTTAGCATAATTGAAAATTTTATTCTTCAGATTCAGCAATAAATTAAACATGTCCTTGAATGGTAATAGCAATGAGTCTGCAACATGTATCACTTCAATCTTTTATTACATTGGCTTCAGTCTTTGAGAGCACCATGATGTTGGTGAGAAACAGGTACAGAAATGTTTTTGGATTGCTGTTTTTTCTTTAGTTACTTTTGCAGACATCGTGATGCTGCTGTAGCCAGCTTGTGTGAACTTCTCGTGGCCTTAGTTTGCTTTAATTGCCAGAAAAGCTTGCAAGCTGTAGTTCAGTCTTTGCAAACCCACAGTATATTGGCTATTTGGTGAGTTTTCCTCACTAAAGTTGGATCCTGACGTCAAGCCTGTCTGAACACTCAGGGAAAAACATTACTGATACCAAAATGATAGAGGGGTAGAAAGGTACCACTGGTGAAGTTCAGGTATTTTTCTGTGCTTCCCTAATCATATATTCCTGATCCACAATGGGCTGATTGTCAGCAGCCATCAGCCAGCGTCAGCCACCACACAGTGCAATGTGGGTCCCTTTCTCTCTGTAGAGCTCTTTTTTTTTTTAATAGACTTTTCTAGGCTCCATTCATGTAACAGAACTTGTGGTAGCACATACTCATGGATCCTATCTTCCTGTATCTGAATCTGTGTGATTTTTGTGACTATGTGTTGAAAAGAGACTTACACTTATTACTATCGAGCTTCAGAGATTTTCAAATCTTAACAGACAAAACACTCCTCCCCTTCCCTCCACACTCAAAGTGAATGTGCTTAAAACATTGATGTAAAGTCTTTCTTACTCTTGTCGGAGTTCATTGAAAAAATAAAGTTGCACTTCTGTTGTCCTGTTAGACATATAGTTGTCTTTCACAAGAAGACAGAGACCAAGGCATTGAAAAAGCTTCGGACTGATGAATGAAACCAGAATAAGCATGCTGTCAGTCTTCCAGACTGAGATAATATGCTCCTAGAATAAAAGTGATACTATCAGAGAAATGCATCTTTGTCAGACAAATAAAATATAAGTCTCTCCGTTTTCTCTGTACTTCATCTTATGGATGACAGTCTATCATGATGAGATACAGATGAAAATATATATAATTAAATGGCTGGAGTCTGGACAGTGTTGATTTGCTGAATGTTCTTTTGTGATGTTTCTTGTCAAAGCAAATGGATTTTAGAGGTGGCAACAATATGATAAAATGACAAAAATACTGTCTTAGAGTGATATAACCACATGTTAACTCAGTGTCCTTAACAAGAAAGTACCATAGACCTTCAAAGCAAATGTGTTTGAACAAGCAGTACACTATAAGAAAAAATGATTGTAGATTTATTCTTTCATAAATGGCACCATTCTGCACATATTTCTGAATTTGTCTCTCACTATACACTGAGCTATGTAGTATAAAAATACCATACAGTCTTGTTTTTTTCAAGATGGATGAAGTTTGAATCTGTTTCTGTTTTAGCTCCCATCCTGCACTAAGCATAGCACTGGGAGACAGAGCTGAGGTCTTTAACATGTAAAACCTAGTGAATCCACAAGTGTTTTTCAGCTCCGGTATCCAAATATGTATAGCTACAAAAATTTGCAATGTTTATCAGTGGTAAGCACTGATGCTGTAGTTTGGTTTAGTACACTGGACCATCTCAAGCACAATCTGCTGTTTATTAAGTTATTGACAACCTTCTGACTTGCTCGGAAGACATGAAGATACTACTTAACATGAATAGTCATTAATTTGGGGCTAGGAACCAATGTATTTACCATAGGAATATTTATTATTTTCAATGTTACCAGAGTGCTAGTATCATTAACAGTTCCAATGCAGAGCTGAGATGGTTTCACTGGGAAAGGGTTAAACCTTTGTGTACTTTAGAGAATATTTTGCCTTTCCTTATGTAATTTTAAAGTTCACTACTTTAAAACGAAATGTTCTTTAGTTGAGTGTGATTGATTTTTCCAAGAAGGTTTGACCAATAAATAGATAATTAATCACTATTAATTAAGTGTTGTGAACTTGTGGGGCTTTGAACAAATAAAATGTCACTTCCCCCCACGCCCTGTTACGGATAGGAATTCATATTGAATTCAAAGTCTTGAAATACAGGGTGGCAAGTAAGGTTGCTGTAACAAAAAAAAAAAAAGACAAAAAAGCTAGAAAAGAACTTTTCACTCTGTTCAGAAGAAGACCTGTTGAAAGTCTCCAATTGCCTTCTATTTCTCAATTGTGCATATATACCTGATGGAAGAGACCAGTTTGTTAGTAATAACACAGGGTCTTTCTGCGTGATAGAAGGAGGTACGATGCTTTTTCCTTAATATTTTTACCATTATTTAACTTCTCTCTTCATGTTTAATCCCTTGCTGTGGTTTTGTTCCCTTAATAATATCTGTTCCCATAGCCAAATGCTGAGGTGCTCGTTTAGTTACTTTAAAAAGCTGATCTTTTTACAAACTCAGTTTATTGACATAGCTGCTTATCTTTCTGCGTGGAAGGAAGGTATCTACATTTCCACTTTTGATATTAGTGTTATAAAAAAGCCTTCTTCAGCGGAGCCATTGGAGCTTCTTGGGCAAGTATTAGAATTTCTGGTAGTTCTTGGTCCGTCTCATGATCAGGACTGATTTTTTGGACACCTGTCTGAACTTGCACCTCCCTGACAGCTGTAGACTGGTTAAATACTTGTAATCACTATTTCATCCCATACAAAGCACAGCTCAGTTGCATTCATCTTATTTGAACTTGAATTCTTGATCTGATTCTAGGAATACACAAATGTCACAATAAATATTACATGGTTTTGTTGGTATACAGTGGTCATTTGTTTGACAGGACTTAAGACTGTCAATTTTCTCAAGCTGAGTCTCAAATTATTTTGTGAAAGTTGTGACTGCTACTGGTAGAAGTTAACTTCTTTTGGATCTGGTAGGCATCTGTCTAGTTTAATCTGACCTGTCACAGGGCTCAGGTGCCCTTTGAAATTTGAAGTTTCAAAAGGCATCTTTGATTCTTCGTCTGCATTTTTTTTTCAACATACTGCAAGATGTTACCTGTCCATCCACACCAAGTGGAACAGTTGTGATTATTTTATTTCAGGTAATGTTACAACTTCTCTCTCCTTCTGCCTCTCCCTTTCCTTCTCAACTTCTCTAATCAATGTAATTTATGAAAGTTTCCATAACAGAAAGTAACGTGTTTTGTTTGTTCCATGCAACACCTGGTGGTTTTTCTAATTCCTCTTCATCCTTTCAATTGCAGAAGGTAGACCAGCTATCTCAATATAACTCAGCACCAGGAATGTGTTACCATCAGACAAGTGGATCTGTGCCATGTGCATACAATTCTATTAGCCCCTCCACTGAGGTTGTGCTGATTCACTGACAGTCAAATTTAAGTACACATTGTTTTTGTAGGAAATGTTTCCAAGGAAACTACATTATTTGCAATTCTAAATGCTGAAGATAGCATTGTGTGGAATACTGGTGACAGTACATTGACTTACACAACACAATCGCAATGTGAGACTTGCTGGATCATGGTAGAAGAAGGAATCTAGGCATTTGTGTTAGGGTCCACATTAATTTTCCCATCACTGAAGATTATCTCTGACAACAGCAATTTCTAAGGATCCTTTGTAAAAGCTGACATATAAGTAGTTTCTGTTTTCTACAAGACCCTCTGCAGACTTCAGTGACTTATGAGTGGTTTCTACAATTAAGTCCAAATATACCGAAGTTGATCTATATGTGCTGGCATTTAACCTGATTAGTCTCTAATAAAGGAGGTCAAAACTGTGGTCATTGAAACGATCCTGGGTACTGGTAAATGTAAATTTTCAACACCAAAGAGCTGATTTAAATCTCTCTTGTCCATCACAAGCAGAAAATATAATCTTTCACACAGTTACACTCTCAAAGTGGTCCTTATATGTAACTATCACCAGTAAGATTGCAGGAACTTTCCACTTTAATTTCCAGCAGTCTATTGTGAGACCTAAAGTTCCATTACATTTTCAGATGGACCATTTATTCTTACTAGTATTGAAAAACTCACATTTGACCCTTAAGGAAATTTGATGTTTAAGACAGCTGCCTCTTTATTTTTTTTTTCTTTTTCTTTTCTTCCCCAAGAACACTGAAAACAGAGACAATTCATTACATTTAAGAACAAAAACAGTAACCTGACTTTGCTCTGTTCTTTTCTGTTTCTCCATCAAGTTCTATGAGATCGAGTCTCCTAGGATCATTTCCACCAAAGAATGAAACCTTTTATCCTCTTTGCTCCTTCTACCTAGAAGCTTGTTTAAATCAGACAGTTGAGAATTATGGCCTTGGTCTGAGACGCAGCATATGTGTCTAGTTTTCTTGTAAACTCAAACAAACCATTCCTTTGAATTCTTTGAAAGACTCTTTATTTTATGACCAATGCATATAGATATTTTGTTATTTCTATCAAATCACATCATCACTTTTTACTTTCAATGTGTTGACTGATGCTCATGTACTTACTAATACTTTATATTGACTAAATGCTGATAACTGTCTCAACATAATGGTGATTTCAGAGAGTATGAAAAAAATCCTGCTTAGGCCTTACTGGCCTTGTCTAAAGACGATGGATTAGATTAATCTCCAAACTCACACGTTCTCCACTACCCTTCTTTATCTCTATTTACAAAGTTAATATTTAGCTTCCCAGAAGTCATGAGCTCATGCATGGCCAGCCTTAGTAGCTATTTCCCATGTTGCATCCCTTCTTACTTCCACATAACTCTTGAGCTCTCTTCAGACCAAAGTGATCCTTTCCAACCTTTTGTCTTTTTAAATCCCTTATGTGGTCTTTATTCATCCTGCAATGGATTCTAATTTTCTTCTGGGTTTCTTGTCTCACTTAGCAAAGTTTTTCAGCTGTGCATTATGGTTATGCTTGGCAGCTTATATCTCATTTACAAGTACTGCTTCCATCAATAACTAAAGAAACTTTACCCCTCAGACCAAGGTTAAGGCAAGTAGTTACCTTTGTTTATACATTAAATGATAACAATTAGGAAAATCGATCAAAACCATATGATTGCATTTATTCTAAAACCAAAACTCATAAACCACTAGACTTTCACTGTGCCTGTGTTTTACGTTCATAACTGTAGGGCACAGGCTATTCTCTCCTTGAAGTGACACAGGTGAATTCCTTTAAACTGTGCTTATTTTAAGTTTCCCATCCATAGGCTTCTGAATGCTTTCAAAGAGAATGACTTCTAACAGTAATGGAGGTTCCACAGGCTGAACAATAGCTCAAATCTGTTTTGACATAAGTGAAGGGATTATGGTCTCAGCAAGCTTTTCCTTCTCATTCCCCAGCATGACCCTCCCCAGCTGTAAGCATCTATCCGACCTCTGATGACAAGGCTCACTGGTCTGAGACAGGCATCACCTGCTCTGGGTTAACATCTGCACAATGACCCTCATAATCACAGCGTCAGGGAAGGCATAAAATTCACATTTTTTTTCAGCACCCTTTTTTTTTCTTTGCACAGGCATTAGTTCCTACTATCAATCCTCAAAGGAAGGAAGGTACATTTAGCCTCTGAAACAGCCCATACATTGCGTTATCTAATTTACCACCAAAACTGTCTCTAAAAGGTTGATCTTATCTTTATATAACAAAGAGTTTGACAGAAAAGGTCACAGGCTACAGCTGGAGTAGGTAAAGGATTTTAAAACTCGGTAGGAAGTCCTGAAAAGAAGATAGTAGGCATGAACAGGTCTTCTCTGGAAATGACTACAGTACCTCAAAATTTCTTGGTGATATCTTATATTGTGTCAGCTATGTCGTGCCTTATTAATGTCCCATTCTTACTAAGTTTTCACTAACATGAAATAACAAGACATTACAAGCATCTAGACTATTCCCTCTACACAAAGGCAGGTGTACTAGCATATTTCATCTTAATGCAGTCACATCTTCTGAGTAGTTGCAAAATCTTCACTGAGTAGCAGACACGTTTGCTGCAAATCACAGTTTCCTCTTTTGCCCAGCTGTTCACAATATCAGACATGCTAGTTAGTACAGAAAATAGCTGTACAAAATAATGACAATTAAGCAGGAAAACCTCAAACTGAATAACCAGTAATGTTGTTCAGGAGTCTTAGGGGCATCTAATGGGTTGTAGCCCAGATAGGAGCCTTCCAGACATAATGGTTCTGCTGGGAGGCATAACCATAGAATCTACTTTAAAGTTACACAAAGCGTTTGTTTTGCGGAGGGATGAAAGAAGGACTAACCAGAGCTTGCTCACCTCTGCTCCTGTGTTGAAGATCCTCATTTTTGCTGTAAGGCTACCTCTGTGACATTCACAGTAAATTGATTAGTTGTGTCATTTCTTACAGTGTGTCCTCTGTGCCATGTCTCTGAGAAATGTTGTCTCAGTCAGCACTGTTTCTCATCGTCTGTGCAACGTGCAGCAACGCATGCCTCATAGGAGAGTAGTAACGAGCAGCTAGTCCTTTTAGAAGTCTGGTCGCCAAAAAAATGAGTTTCGGGTAAGAGAGATTTTCTTTCACTGGGCCTTTCTGGGCATCCATTACCATCCTAGTGTCTAAGTTTATATGCAGGTATTAGAGCTGCCTGGAAATTTGCAAATGGAAAACATGGTTGTACTTATAGTTTTCATTTCAAAAAGGGATACAATGCAAAACTTTGGCTTTTCCTGTGAAGTGGAAAATCCACTGCTCATCAGCTCAGATTGCTAGACTGCCTCTCCAAATATCCCTAGAGTAGGTGTGAATGGGTAATATGTCTTACGCTTTTTCTCATTTTTCCACCCAAAGGGAATAGAAACTCTTTCCCCTCAGGAATTCTTGATGGAACTTGCATGGAACTGTCAGTCTTTGAAAGAAAACTGTATTTTCTGCTTACTGAACTCAGTTACTGGTAATATATAAACAAAGTATTCTGAAGAAATAAGCAGTCTCACTGCTGTGTTATTTACATAATAAAAGGAATTATATTACATTGTACATATTTCCAAACAAAAACTCAGTTTACAATTTTATCTTGCAGTGTAATTTCCCACTGGATCCTAATGGTTTGCCATACATGTAAGTTAAAATTTAGTCTTCATTGACAATCAATTTAAGATAATGTTGGAGAAAATATGTGTCTTGAGCTACTGCACAGTGCGGTTGCAGGAAAGGGAAGTATGAAAAAGAAGAAAGACAATCTACATTTACACTGGTAAGTTAAACATATTCAGGAGCATCCTCTGTCACTGATGCTACGAGCATGGAACAGCCTCTTCTATGTGATTTTAATTTCCTGTTTCCCAAAACAAGTCAGCCTTGATCAGATTGGAAATTAGCTGACACAGATCCTGACACAGAACATATTCCACAGGTTTCTGTGGCTGTTCAGAAGTATAATTGTCTAGTACAATACGTCTGCCATTATTTACTGTTGTCACATCTTCCTCCTTTTAAGAAACAGCCTGCCCCCAACTCTCCCCAGGTCTGCAGTCCTCAATGAGCTTTCAGTACTCCAGCACACAGCCCCCAACTGCTGCCAGTGCGCCTTGGGACGCTCCAGCTCCTGAAAGTCCTGTTGCTCCCGCTTTTGCTGCTCATGTTCAGCCTCAATGACTTTTTGTATCTCCTTTAGCCTTTGTAGCAACCAAACCCTTTTTTTTTGTGTATGCTTTAGACATCTACTTCTCTCTGGTGTCTTCTTATCACATTGGGTGGACATGTAAGGTTCTTATGCCTACTGTGACACTGTTGGAGGCCAGTGGGAGAGTGAGGACATTGAAGTGCTAGTACCATAGACAAAGTATCATCTATAGCAGCAAACAGGAATGCTCCCCAGAATGTGGACAACAAGCTGGATGTGCAGTCAATACACTCAAGGGCAGGACTGCCACTCAGAACACCTACATAGGATAAAGGAATGAGCTGGCAAGAATCTTTACAAATTGAAGGTGTACAAATGCAGAGCCTGCACCTCCAAACAGGACAGGGGAGTACTTGTAACCAACATGTATTGTTAGGAAGGGGTGGTGTGCGTAAGACTGTATGTTTGTGATTAGAACTCCTTGGTGTTGTGGTTTTGTTTAGTGAGGGGGGGCCTAAGGTGGTAGCTTCTGTAGGAAACTGCTAGAAGTTGCTCCCCTTTGTTCAGTGGACTCGGCGGGGCCTAGGGCGGACCTGCTGCTGGCCAAGGCTGAGCCAATTGGTAGCAGAATGTCCCGTGATAACGCCTCTGCGATAACGTATTTAAGAAGGGGAAAACAGAAAAAAAAAGAGAAGAGAAGATGTGAAGAAGCTGAGCGGGGGGCAGAGGCGCAGAGGGGGAGGCTCAGGCCTCCTGGGCCTTGCAGGCCTCACCCTCTGGCCTCTCGCCAGATGGCCAACTGAGCCCAACTCAGCCCAGCCCGGCTGCAAGAAGTGGAGAGATGAGATGGATGATGTGAAGAGATTCTGAGAGGCATCCGCCAGCCTGTTGTGAAGAACTTTTCTTGTGAGAGGAACAGCTGCAGACGCCAAGGTCAGTGAAGAAGGAGAGGGAGGAGTAATGTGGCTCCTGGCCAAGATTCCCCTGTAGCCTGTGGTGATGACCATGGTGGAGCAGAGATCCACCTGCAGCCCATGGAAGTCCACGGAGGAGCAGAGATCCACTTGGAGCCTGTGAAGGACCCCACACTGGGGGAGGTGGATGCCTGAAGGAGGCTGTGGCCCTTGGAGGGCCCGCTGGGGCAGCTGTTCTGGAGAGACTGCACTCCATGGAAGAGATGACCCACGCCAGAGCAGTTTCATGAAGGACTGTGGCGTATGGGTGGGACCCCACACTGGAGCAGGGGAGGAATGTGAGGAGTTCTTCCCCCAACTATGAAGCAGCGGCGTAAAACAATGCGTGATGAACTGACTGCAACCCCCATTCCCTCTTCCCCCCTGTTCCGCTCGGGGCGGGAAGGTAGTAGAGATAATGTTAAGCTTGGGAAGAGGGAGGGATGGGGAGGGGGTTTATCTTGTTCTCTGTCTCATTATCCTGCTGTTTTAGTAATAAATGAATAGTTTTCCCCAAGTCGAGTCTGTTTTTGCCCGTAACGGTACCTTTAAGGGTTTACTCCCTGTCCTTATCTCAAACCTCGAGCCGTTTTTCTTATATTATCTCCCCCTATTCTCTCGGAGGGTGGGGGGAGTGAGAGAGAGACCGCATAGTCTGGTCCCGATCGGGGCTGAACTACAACACTTGGGATTATAGAGTCACATTCAGAAAGCTGTATGAATTTATTAACTTTTTGTAAATGTGTTCTGCTTTATCTGCTATATTAATGATATTTATCCTACATGTGTAGTTCATCGATTGCTGGTTAATTATATGTCAATAGCAAACTAATAAACCATTTCAAACCTGCTCTTCGCTTAAACTAAGCAAAATTAATAGTTTTTCTCTGTGACACGTCCCAACATGAGTGATTCTGTGATTTTATCCTGTGATAGCACTTTAATTGTTAAAATGTGCTTGGGAATTATTTGGGAAGGTAGTAGTTAGCAGAGGCCAAATTCATGCCCACAGACATTTCTGCACATGCTTGAATTTGCTAGCACAGAGGCAGCTAGTTTCTTCCTCCCTGCACCCAGCATCATACCCTAATACTAACATCCAAGTTTCAAGTGGGATCAGATTTTCCAGAGCTGAGTCCTGTATAAATTTAAGAGTGCAGCACTCAGTGCATTGATTTTTTTTGGAGCAAAACGCATCTGCAAGGATCAAATATGGGGAACAATATGATGTCTTAAACCTTTCTCACTATTTAACCCAGTTTGCTTAGACACTGGAATTGTGTAATCTTACCTAGCTGTTTTGGGATAACTGAAGAGGCAGACGGAAACAAAGGCGGAAATGCAGCCTCGCAACATGCTGTCCTGTCCTAAAAATTCTTAGAAACAAGCCTACCATTATTCCTTAAGGAACTTTGCTGTTGTGTTTCTCCTTCCTATTTTTCAAGACACAATCTAGCCAACACAATCTGTTGTGTTTAATTCTGAATTCACAAAGCTCAAAGTCCAGATAGCGCTGCTGTTCAAACATCATTACACTTCTAATCTTTATACAGACTGCAAGAAGTTATATTTTAGACCTGTCAACAGGGCTAAGAATCATAGCCAACACAGGAAAAGGTTTAAATTCCTGGCAGTATTGGATGTTGCTGGAGTGAAATTATTAATGGAGAAATGAGAAGACTAAGTAATGAACTTTTTGGAAAAAAGAGATGAAATTTTGGGTCAGGGCAAAGGTACAAAAGTAAAATGAAAGAAGCATTTAGGAAAGAAATTGTCCTGCACATTATAGAGGGAACTCATCTTTACACGAACAGGTTCTCCATAAGCCCTTATAGCTACTTCTTCTAGTTTTCTTTCTTGTGGATTCTTCCTCTTTTATCCCTTTGACCTTCTATTCTCTTACAGTGCCATATAAGTAAATGCTCAGAGTTAAAGCCAATTCCCTTAGAAGAGATGCAAAAGTTTCTAAGTGAATAGGCCAATGAAAAAGAAAAGATTGGCTGAGGCACAAAAGTGAGTATTATTTTAGCATCATTGGTACAATTTAATCTAGCACAACAATAAAGAAAATAATCTGACTAGATCTAGTACTTAAGAAAGTGTATGCACAAAAAGAAAAAAAAATCAGTCTTGCACCAGGGACTATGGGAATCAAAAGTAAAGATGGAAAGCCAAACTACAGGTCTGTACAGCATTAAGTCCCACATCTTTAATCATTTGAGACTGCTGGACAGTCTCTGGACAGTAAAGAACATGAAGAGAACTGATAAGCCAAAGTAAAGTGTAATGTAATAAGGAGAAAACTGTAGACAATTTAATAGTTGCTTCAGGACCCCAAGCAATGTTTTGGAAGATCAGTGCAATCAGGCTGCAAGAGAAGAGATGCAAGATAAGCAGAAGAATCTGTTGCTGTATCATAGTTCACAAGCGTAAAAGTCCAAATACTTGCTATGTTGCCATTTTCCATCTGAAAAAGAGGATGGAGCTCCAGAGCCAACTATGTGAAAAATTCGAGAACTGCTTCTATGTGAAATTTGGTTTGAGCTAATTTCTATTTTTTCTGCCAAAAAATTATTTACTTTTCAGAGTTCATCCCTGAAATTTCCTTCTCTTTCTTCTGTTAGTACTAAAATATCTTGATGATTCTGAATATAGACGCCTCTAGTTCTGGCAGATATTTCTCTCGTAAGTTTCACTGGGTGTGGCTTGCTATGCCCTTTGTGGGACATAGCAACCTGGTTACATTTCTAAAATTTATTTTTTAAAATGACAGGTTGTTCACCTATACTGATAGATCAGTGAAATGCTTTCCCTCTTGTTCTTATCAACTTGCCCATCAAAACTGAATGATTGTTCCTGGAATTAAAACCTTCGGGGAAACAGTTCGTGTGGTGAATGGACCATAAAATCTCATTCTGCTGCTGGGACTGAAAATCATCTGATTTTTTCCTTCAATGCAATTTAAAAAAAAAATTACATCAGAAGGATTTTCCTCTATAAAACACAGGTTCCATTTTAAGAATATAATTTTGCAAAGATGACTTCTGAGAGAGAAAAATCTAGACTATTTACTTACAGATTCAATTTAACATTGAATGCTATCAGCTATTTCACTACCTCAGGCAAATCCATAGTGATCTTGCAGAATGCTTGTGTATCATCAAATCTGATTCCTCTCCAAGAAAAAAAAAAAACTGTGGAAATGTTTTGTTGAACTCCTCTCACAATTGTAGAGTGGTGTCTCCAGACAGTAATTTAAAAGTTAATATATTGAGTTTGTTTTCAGTTTTACATTCTTGAAGTAGTTTTTTTTTTTTATTAACTGGGAATGATCAATTTCATTTTTATTGTTTAAATATATCACAACACGTGAGAAAACGATATTGTTTGTGGCTGAGCTGTTAGTCAGTCAAATGTCTTCTATTTTTATAGGAATCTGTTTATATATAAAGGATTTTCTAATAATGAGAAAAAAATTCTGTCTCTGGCTCTGCAAGACTGATTGATTTATATACCACTAAAGACTGAGGAAAAGCTCTTGCTGCTTTATATGTGTAGGAACATCACTCATTTCAATCACCACATTGTCACCTTTAAAGACCAATTTGTTATCCTTTCACTTCTATTGTTAAAATTACTGGCATCAGGGAAAAAAAAAATCATTTTATAAAGACTACTATCTAGAATAAGTAACTACTCTAGAATAAGTAACTTCTGGCATTCACAGCTCCAAAGCATAGATTTAAAGACAAGTTGTATGAGACTTTTAGGCAACTTATATAGTTTTATTTTCATTCCTCACTCACTTTTTGCTGCCATAAGAACAGAGGAATTACCTTAAGTAAGGGCACATGCCATATTCTTTTATAATATTATAATAATTATTATAATATTATGCATAAACTACTTCAATTTTGACTATAGATAATGATACATTGACAGTGCAAGGCCAAATTAATACTGTTTGCTCTTCATAAAAAGCAGGTAGGTAGAATATGCATAAGAAACTGAAGTAACTTTTGAATCTAGTATTAGATCTTTACAGCCTTTAAAGCAGCATGCATCCTGAACCAGATCTAATTTTAAGAGTTTGCCCATGTCCCCGGCATAGGTCTCCAAATTATAGCATGAAAGAAAAAAATTCCACATTGGTTGGTTTGGGTTTTTTCAAAGTGGAAAAAGAAACTTTAAAATATCATCATTGTACCTGGAGAGCTTAAACAGCATATTACTATAGTGTTTGCCAATAATACTATCTATCTTCTGTCCTTTTGTCTCCAATGAATCTTTACCTAATAAGGACTTTTTATAAAAACAAATGGGCATATTTGCTGTTTTGCTTTGCTACATTTGAAAGAACAAAAAACAAAACAATTTGGACCGATTGTCAGTATTTCCAGGTAAGGTGTAGATTATTTCACGACGCTTACACAATATGGTTTGCTATCCATAAAGATTTCATATGTATCTATGTTTTTCTATTTGTCTACCTTCAATAACAGCAAACAGAGTCTATGAGTATGATTCAAAAACTTGAACACCAGTATGCAAAATTATCTGTAAGCACCTACGTGGCTCTCCACAGTTGCAGAATTTCAGTCACAATTCCAATTGCAGAAAGCCCTTTAGGGATCTGAAAGCAAAATAATTAATTTTTCTTTATATTTGCTTCTTCCTTTCCTTGATAAAGCATTCTCATTGACAGAAGATAGCTCCTTCTTAAGACAAATTAAGTAATAGCAACTGACAATGCATGATTCACATTACCTGGGGTCCTTTCAGTGGTTCTGAAAGGCTCCATCTACATGCTTTTGGTTAGAGGGTGTATTGGCACATAGTACTTATCACACATTAAGTCCATCATTGTTGGCACAGAATATTCTCATTTTAACAAATCCAGTAACCTTCCCCTTTCTATATCTTTAGTAGCCTGACAGTAGCCTACTGTCAAATATTACTGATGGTCTTTTAAGAACAGAAGGCATCAAACATACCAAAAGTATATGAAAAGTAGTAAAATTATTGAAGAAATGAAAAATTTTGAAGCCTACATGTATAAAAGGAAGGTAAGACTACATGTTTGATTGAAAGGATCAATGATTGCCAATTATGAAAATAAATGTCTTTTATTGATTGGATTTCTAAAAGGGAGATTCTTGTAAACAACAGTTCTTCTGTGGCATATCAGACATAAATAAGGATATCTTATTTTATGAAGAAATAAGGGAAGAGTTTTTTTCAGTGAATTTTCCTGTCCTTGTCTTTATAGCATATAGAAGGTTTTCTTCATCATAAACTGTAGAATATAAGCTATTTTATGTAAAATACTATTCTAAAGAGACAGTTATGTTTCCACAACTGTTGCTGACTTGGAAAGCTAGAAACTGTTAGAAGAGCTTCAGGAATATTTTCCTGAAGATACATTTTAGAATGTTAAAACATCTATTTTTTTTCAGGTTCTAGCATGAATCCCATCATTTACAGAGTATGTAAAGATAAAAGTCAAAGTACAAATGTAGAAGAGCTTACCTTACCTCTAAGTTCCTTATCTAAAATTTGCGTGAGGTATTTGTGCCTTTGAAAATCTTTTGCTGTTAAATTCACTTTACTCACAACAGAATAGGAGGGAAACTCTCTATAAAGATATTTAAATGGTCTTCCATTAAAGCATAAATGTACATTGATAAATTATAACCCTAGTGTTGAAGTAGCAGTGGTTTAACAATATAAGAAAGGCAACATTTATGGGGAAAGTGTATCCTCATCAGCTATAGGGTTTCTTTTCAGGCATGGGATTTACCTGTTTATTCACAAGTTGTCATCATGCATACATACACGAACAATCTAAAAAAGCAGTCACTTAAAAGATAGTTGTCAAACACACAAATAATATATTAATGCTGGGAAACAGCTGGCTAGTCACAGATATTGCAGAAGTTGAGGAAGAAGCCCCTTGAATTATTTGCTGAGCTCTATTTCTGGGCAGCAGTGAATCAACCTGACTACCACAGGGTGACATTGTCAAAGAGGAGTTACATTTACATCTAGTTTATGACTTAAGCCAAACTGTTAAGTCAAAATTCCTCCTTCCTCTGAGGAAAGAAGGATGGTAAATTTCTGATAGTTTACAGCTGCAATAAATCAGGATTATTCTTGCATTTATTCAGTGTTATTGACCAAGAAGTGGAAAGTCTATGCCCAGTGCCAGCACCTTACCAGAGATTCCATCTAAAGTGTGAGTAGCAGCTAGAAACATAGATTTATTCACGTGTACTTAAACATCAAAAATATAACAAGGCTCTCTTATTTACCTGACTGGTTGCCAAATCAAATTCAAATCTACTCCTTGCCATCTAGCCCTTTTTGTCACTTTGTCACTGGCAAAATGAATAACACTCTCCACTATGATCTTGCAGTAAGATAAGCCTTATTTTAATAATCATTAAATAAATGTTTCCATCCTATAGCTGCCTGAGCTTTTAAGCAGCTCATGAAAACTGAGTTGCAAATACAGGTTCATTTTCTTGTATTCAAAATATAATTTTATGGCTTCTTATTTTATACAACAATTTTTGCTGTTGGTCTAGTCTTCTGCATTCTAACCAGATGGATCCCAAAGGGCTATACATGAAGAAATATGTTTCTTAAAACTGAAAAAGTTCTTTCTTTCTGGTCAGCAAAACTATGGTTTGATATGAACATGAAAAAGCAAGAGTCCTTTTAAGAAAACATGAAGTAGTATTTGCTGACATTTTGTCAGGTACACAGCAAATGTTATCTTGAGAAAACTGAATGAAATCTACAAACATTTCAAGAGAGAGCACTGTAAGCATAAAAACCAATAATAGACCAATAAAAACCTAATTATCATGATGGCAAACATACTGTATAGAAATAAGAGGATAGCTGTCAATATCCCTAAAGCAGAAAGGTCACTTTACAATTACAATACCTTCACTTATCTTCCTTTTGTCTGAAGCTGTCGGAAGAAGATAAATGCTTACATCCACCCTAATCACAACATGAGTTTTATCATGTGATGACATGCTTGCCAAAAACAATCATTTAAACCTTGTCTAGGTAGAGACACTGAAGAAAAATATGACATAAACAATGACAAATACATGCATAGAAATAGTAATTTGTGACCAAAATATCTGTAATTTTGTTTAATTTCTTCTAATTTCTAGTTTAAAGGAAACTGAATCATGCCACTGAATGAAGTTAGGCAAACATACACATTTAACTAGTTTGCTTTGAAGCTACACCTTGAGTCAACTTGGATTCATTGTGCCTCTAATAAAACAAGATCTTAGTTACTTTAATTAAATGCCACAAAGTACAAGAACTGTTAAATACAGCAGGTCAAATTCTACTCCCATGCCACTGAGTGGCAGAACTCCAGTCAAGTATAATAGGAATACTAGTTCTAAGTATTAGTTTCATTTTCAAAGTCAAAGTGTATGTCATCTCTTGTGTCATGGCATCAGAAGACACTAGTTGAAACCAGAAAGGGATGTATCACAAGCTTTTGTAAAAGATGCTCTCAGACTTTAAATTTTTGCAGCACTGAAGGTCAAGATAGATCATTAGGAATAGCATCTATGACATTCCCATGCCTCAGGACTAGATACAAGTGAATTGATTTTTTTTTTTTTTCTTCACAGCCTACCAGTAGTCCAGAACAAATGCCACCAGGCCTTTTAACATGCTATGTTCTCTCAGAAATTATGAGAACCTAGATGGCTTGTGTGAAGCCCCAGGCCAATGTATCTAAATGGCTTCTATTGGTGGAGCTGGCAGATACCTTTGCCTGATGATGCACTGAACATTGTCCAAAAACTCTTCAGAATCAAAGGCCCTTCTGCTGTACCTGACATTCACTTACAACATAGCTATGTAACTAGATTATTCCACCTCCTACAATAGATTGGGAGATATAATGGTGTTGGAGCCAAACACCTTAATAATAAATGTTCCCCTCTTCCTCCTTTCTCTTAACTTTTATTGCTAAGCATGATGCCATATACTATAGAATATCCCTTCAATCAGTTTGGGTTAGCTGTCCTGGCTACATCCCCTCCCAACCTCTTGCCCACCATCAGCCTACTGGCCTTTTAGGGGTGGGTGGTGTTGGAGAGGAAGCCTCGATACTGTGGGAGCAATGCTCAACAGTAGCCAAAACATCGGTGTGTTATCAACATCATTCTAGCTCCAAGTAAATACAAAGCACAGCACTATGAGGACTGCTATGGGAAGTTATTTCCATCCTAGCCAGACACAATACAGAGGCATAGCTTTCTTTGTAAAAATCTCTCTCTGCCTAAAGGCTATGAAATCCTTAGCTCAGTCAAATCAGAACAATGGTCAGTGGGAACGTAGAGAAAACTGTTAATAAGTTGTTACTCCCCTTTGCACACCAAAAGGAGCATGACGGTATGAAAGGAAATAAGATTCAAACTAGCGTGAATCTCATGAAGCCACGAAGTTATGAGATGCTAAGAGAGAAGTCTGAATTCTAGTAAGTACTTCTGAAATAAAAAAAGACATTCCTAGATTGTGCGTAGGAATATGAAACAGAATATCGTTTTCCCTGCTAGGGAACTGAAGAACAGCATAGACAGCAACTTCTAAACAAGTTTCATACAGTTTTGGAGACTTCAGAAGAAACGCAATATGTTATACCCTCATAAAATCCAAAGAGATCCAACTGTATGAGCACACGGCAGTGTGGTTGGCACTGAAGGCAATTCCAAACAAAACATAAAAGTTTGCAGGAAACAAGTTTTCTCTGTAGCAACATTTCAATTCAAACACATTCCTCTCTTTTACTTTAAAATTGTTGAAATTACCCAGTACTAAGTGTCCAAGACTGTACATAATACTATTGAACATTTCTTTTTAAAGGATGTTATGCTGATCATCTATCTTACACACAGTGAAAATGTATCCATGCCACAGAAACTTAAAAAAATACTTTTTGAATAGCAAGCTCCATAACTCCCTTTTAACTGAATATCTGGATGTCTGGGCCTTTTTTCATCTTGAGGGAAGAAGAATAGCTGCCAGCTTTTGGCTGGGAATATTTTTTTTCATGTAGGTTCCCTCCATCTCAGGTAACTTCTACTGTCAAATAAACTTTTACAAAATAAAGAATGTGTTACATTAACTCTGAGACAGAGAGGAACTGCTACTTGCTATCACTATAGAGCCTAGCAAGTGTCATTTAATGACAAGAAGCCATGAGCCTTTTAATTTCCTTTTCTGTCACTTCTGGGTAATCTGATTTTCCTTCTGGATAGGTGAGATCTGTAGAGTCCACTATTCAACAAAAGAATATTAACATCTGGATACTGCTATATTTTCCTGGGTTTTGGACAGTACATTTTTTAGTACTATCATGTTAGTAGAATTTTTAGCATTGAGAGTAAAAATAAAATACTCCTTTATATGTGAATCACTCTGACAATGTTGACTACTTACATTATTTCAGCCATCTTGTTTATTATTTTCTCTATATTATTTCCTTTATCTTTCTTTAAATTCTGAAGTATGGAGAAGACTTCTACCAGAAGAAAAGCAATGTCACTTCTTAAAATTAATTGATGAAAATTTGACCTAAAAAGCAAAGGTTTGCCTAGTAGATTTCCATGTGATCACCATAGCAATACTGTCACCATTCTTCAGATTTTCCTGTTGTTCTTGACTGAGGAATTCTTTCTTAGCTTTCATATAATTGTGAGAACTATATGTTAATACTAGGAGTACAAAAGAGTAAATAAATATAGATTATCCTTCCTTCAAGTGAAGATTCACCTGATTAGATCTACATTTCCAAGGCCTATTTAACTACTGATACCATAAAGAAACTTCTGGCATACTACATCTCTCCCTCACCATTCTGAGAATCCTACTATTGAGATTTACTTATTTCCCCCCGCCCCAGACCATAATTTACATACCTGTAGTAAGGATACTGTGGAAGAATTCAAAGCATGTTTCACCCCTTTGACAAGATATTTAAATTACAGACTTTATGATAAGCTTACAAAATAAGCTTATTTGCTCTTTTGGGACCCAGCAACAATAATTGCTTCATTTAGGTTTTCATTTTAAATCCAGGTGGAGGATTGATTTTTTAATGTGAATGGTCAGAGAAATATCCAAATCTACCACAAGAGTTATAGCTTTCTATTTAAAAAAGTCCTATGCAGTATTCAAACTGCTGTTTCACATCTACTTTTTCAGTGGTTATGAAAAGCACTGAAAAGATGTTAAAATTTATTGTCTGGGAAAGAAGTTAGACATCTTCAATTTGGCTTATTTTGCTTTTCTCTCCATTTGCTGTGGTATTTAAGAACACATTT
Source organism: Ardeotis arabs (assembly GCA_011801015.1). Lineage (NCBI taxonomy): Eukaryota > Metazoa > Chordata > Aves > Otidiformes > Otididae > Ardeotis > Ardeotis arabs. Next base: position 45,258 of record JAAGAY010001837.1, read on the forward strand.
GCTTCTAATTCTTTGCCGAAAGAAGAGAGGGAGAGATGTGGAAGCCATAGGCAGGACTACATGAAAGGTGTTGAAAAGACGTCTGTGTGAAAACGTATGATCTATAAGAATAATTTGTTTGGTTTTTTTTCAAATAAAACTTATTTTTCATTTAGATAGCAGTTGGTTTTGCTCTTAAACTTCAACCAAAATTTTGAGTTCTGTACTTTAGTAGGGTTAGGACCAAAATTAGTAACAAAGTCAAGTATCTCTGATACGATCACAATTATTTATAAACAATGGACTGTGGGATCTGAACAACAGAGAAATCAAGGGATTGCTTTTTTTTTTTTTTTTTACCTTCTTGTTTCTCAGGGCTCTGCACAAAGTAGGTCCTCAAACCGTTTCACTGCTCCTAAGGCACTCTGGGGCATATCTGGTTGAAGGCTTTTGACAAAAGCTGTACATTCACTTTTTTGTCCATAAGCAGAAGTAATTTGGTCCAGACTGATGAGTGCAGGTGGCAAGGGAGTATATGGGTAGAAAACAACAGCTTAACTTACACAAAATAATTTAGGGGACTTGCAGGCACCAAGTTACTGAATCTGTGCTGTTTTAGCTAATTCCTTAATGCATTCCTTCCTTATCAAGAATTTGTCACCTGATACACTCGGGGAAATGATAGTATTTCTGATCCTTGTTGTCAGAGGTACATAGCCTTAAAAAAAAAAAAAAAAAAAAAAAAAAAAAAAAAGAGTGGTCTCCTTGCTTTAAAACCTGTTCATTTTCAATCTTAACTGACTTTTTTTGTCTTGCGGAGGGAGCTCTTCACTGCCATGTCTCCACTGGAGGGAACAGAGGGGCTTACAGAAGTGGTAAAGCTCCTAATGTGGACTAACTTATAGCTGGTGGAAGAGGCTATGGGGCAGTTGGAGAGGATACAAGCCATTCATTTTGACTGCAACTGAATCTTTCAGGGCACAACCTGACACAATATGTCAGCATGAGCATCACAGTTGAAGACAGTCTCCTCCAAAACTAAACATAGCTTTTAAAAATTGACTGGAAATGAAATAGGGCCATTTAAGGTCCTCAGAAAATGTCTTGCCAGAGGGAAACCACCTGCTGCTGAGGGAGACGTAATTCCCTCCAGGTTTTTTCTGTACCCTTGTTGGCTGCCAGAGACTGATAAATCTGGATCCGTGCACAAAATGCAGAGAAACTGAAGCGGACACGGAAATGTATCTAAAGACCTCAGCAGGGACAGGTATGGTCTTTTTCCAGCCACACTTTACCACAAGCTGTATCTAGTTACTCTCCACAGTCACCCTTGAAGCAGGTTCTGAATGTTAGCTTTTCTTCCTTTCCTTTGAGTGTGTAGCTCAGACTAGCTCAGATTACTATTTCTCCCTTCAGTGCCCAGTATGGTCAGTCTGTTTTTTCAGGTAAAATGTTAACCTTTAATTCCTAGTGATGTGAAGAGGGATAAGATTTTATTTTTTTTTATTTTTAAGTTGAATAACAAAAATTATATTTTAATAATGATTTATAACATTCCATCTTCTCTCCCCTTTTAATAAGGGAGAAACAACAAAGATGTTTCAAACAGGAAAATACAGAATCTTTGATCTTCTGGTGCACTTAGGTTCTTTGCTCATAGGGATAAGTCAATAGCTCTCCAATGTTGACTATCTAATCTAGATAGCACTCTAAATGAAAACAAGAACTATAAATACTATATCTCAGAATCTGTCCTTCTGTAGCATCCCACAGCTGAAGTAAGCTGATGCCTGTTCTTTAGAAGACAGAAGAAGATGAGCAACACATTATTATGCAAAGTATGTTGTATTTAGAGCTATTTCTTAAAAATCTGGCATAATGCTAATGCAGATACTGTTATACATTGTCTAGCACCCCTTATATGAGAGGCAGGATGCACTATCATCTCTGTCAATACTAAAATCACTTATTTGGAAATATATATTTGTTTCTTGTTTTGTTTTAGCTGAGAGATTGTCTAATATAACAGATAAATACTGAAGAATGAATGTATGTGTGTGCATGAGAAAGATCTTAACAGAAAAAGAAACAGAAAAAGAATTACCAATCAGGTTGATAAATATACATGCAGAAAAAAACAAAGTACTAAATTTTGTACTAAAGCAAAGAATGTATTGGAGTTTTGAAATCCTTTGTTATCTGGTGTGCTGGCAGTGGCACCAAACATTCCTGATATTCATAAAAATAGATTAAGTGTTCTGGAAATACAGAGCAGTAAAAATTGTGCTTGGGTATACTTAACTTCTTAATCTACAACAATGACCATAACAATGTGCCACTGTGCTCTGTCTCACATAGGAAGCTGGCTAGCTAGCTAGCTGAAAAAATAATAAAAAATCTTTGTTTCCCATTTCAAACACATTGATCTATCATGGATGGAATAAAACTTTGCGAAGAAAATAAGTTGCTTAAAAACAAATTATTGTGCACTTCTTTTGTAATAGGCAGAATAACCTTTATAGCATCCTGTGATTCATTAGTGAATATGTCAAGAACCTGTAAACAATACTTGAAGCTTGCTTTTTGGTCTCTTAATTAAACTAACAGTGAAAGTCTTATCTCTTGAGGCATATGCTGCTGCCCTGAATATTTTAAGCATTATTTCATTTCTTGTGGTTGTTTTCACTTTAAACATGAAGGTGAGTTAAACAAGTAATAATGTTCTGTTCAAACTCAAAATTACCAGATTAAACGTCTTTAATATAACTAATTTGCTTCATCTACACCCCAGGATCAGGCCTTTCCTATTTTTATAAAGTGTATTTTATGGTAATGGATACACTCAGTTGCATCTACAGTTTTTTAGTAGCTCCAGTTATACAATAAAATGAGCCTTTGATCCTTTTTCAAATAATGAAACTGCAGTTACATTTTGATCTCAATTTCAACATCTCTTTTCCCCTAAAAAGAGACTTATATGACTCTTAATGATTTAAGAGAAGTCCTTAGATTTCTGGTTCTCTTACACTCAAATAGATAGAAACCCCTACTTCATTCACCTACTGAAAGATGGTGAAACCTCTTTAGTCATAGTGCAAATGAAAATTCATCTTGTAAACTTATCCTGTATTTCAGAAACATATCCATCAAGGCTTAGAGTGCAGCAACAGGGGTTTCCATTGTCTTTAGGCTTTATTCCCTGTTTTGATTATATAATGTAGTCAGGAGATGACAAACTTAAGGCATAAGAGGAAAAATAAACATTGCACTTTCACATTGCTTTGCTTCAAATATGACAAATACTGCAATAGTATTTTCCACCAGAAAGTGCCTTTGGCAGCAACTGGACTGTTCTTCCAGCAGCTTCCATCAGCCTCTGTTTGCCTGGTTTGCTTTTCAGGATGACATGAAGAACATGGTGCAGCAGGCTGTGCCCCTGCAGCGCATGGAGGCCCACAGAGGAGCAGAGATCCATCTGCAGCCTGTGGAGGACCCCACGCTGGTGCAGGAGGATGCCTGAAGGAGGCTGTGGCCCATGGAGGGCCCATGCTGGGGCAGCTGTTCCAGAGGGACTGCACTCTGTGGAAGAAATGACCCACGCCGGAGCAGTTCATGAAGGACTAGCCCACGGGAGGCACCCCATGCTGGAGCAAGGGAGGAACGTGAGGAGTTCCCCTCCCCAGGGAGGAAGGAGCAGTGTAAAGCGACCAGTGATGAACTGACCATAACCCACACTCCCTCTTTCCCCCTGTGCCACTCAGGGGGGTAGATGGTAGAGATAATGTTAAGCCCAGGAAGAGGGAGGGGTAGGGGGAGGTTATCTTGTCCTCTTTCTCATTATCCTGCTTTGGTTTTTTTTTCAAACCAACTTGAAAATTCCACCCTGAGCACTTTGATTGTATTCAAAAGCTAATTTGAGGAAATGGGAAGACATCAAATGGGATTCAGAACTTTGGATCAAGTCCTTAGTAGGGGGTAATCTTATTTTTCTTTCAGTAACAAACTCAGTTGTGCCTATCCACAAACTTTAAACTTGAGCCAGTGAGTACTCTGCTAAAGGTCATGACTTAAATCCTTAACCTGACACATCTGTACACAGATCACTTCATAGTTGCCATAAGAACGTAAGGAGCTACTTTAAATCGCATAGCTTCCCTGCAATGGCCACAGTTTGCTCCATGGTAGTCAAGAAGCAGTCAAATCACTTCTGCAAATAATAATTCAGGGTTAGATTTTGCTATGCCCTCCTTAAAGGTGTAGTACCTTCCTCATACCCTTACTGTATAAGCAGAAATATGGTTCCTTTTCCAAATTTGTCCTCATTTAATCATAATATTAGCAAGACTTTTTAATGTTTCCTAAAGAAGATAACAACTTTTTCATTTTTGCCTTTCTTTTTCATATCTATTGTGTGTTAACTCAGCTATCCAGTTTATCATAGAAAGACAATAAAATATGAGAAGAGTTTCGAAATATTTAGTTTGAGTTCAAACAGCTACCATCAACATATAATAATAGTAATAGACTTAAATGGAAGGTCAAAGCAGTAAAAAATTAAAAGGCATAGAAGAGTCTATTACAAGAAAATTTTGAAGTCACAACTTTTCACAAAAAAACTTGGAAGTTACTTCTTTCATTTTTGAAGAGTCGAAGGTCATTTCATGCTGTGAAATAACCTGTCCTAAGCAAACAGCTAAGCTATCTATCATTACCCAGCAAATTGAAAGAGACATGAGAGTAGGCAATATTTGCCAAAATTTGAAATCTTAGTTTCTTCTAGTTTGTGAAATGTTTATAAATTCAAATTAGCAAAAGTTTTCTCTCATGAAGACCAAAGAATCATATAACAATTTTATTACATGTCTGTCATTTTCATGGTACCTGTGTTTTGTACGCATTACGGAGTTCATTTTCACAATGATTCTGCAAAGTGAAAAAGCCTTATTTCAGTTTTATAGGTTGAAAATAGAGCCTAGAAGTCTCAAACTAAATGAGTTGAATTTTGAAAATTTGTCTTGTCCTGTCGAATGGGGAAGACAAGACTTAGAGATTTAACATTTATTAGCTAGAAAATCCAATTCCATTTACCCTGGAAGAGCAAAGGTGTGAACTGACACTAATTAATGACTGGAAACTCACAGTGCAGAAAACACAGTTTTAAATATGCTTTATGCTTTGACATTATGGCTTTTTTTTGCACCTGCTCAGGGAACAATTTGACAGGCACCAGTGCCAACAGCTGATGCACACAGAAGTGAATCCCTATGTCTCCCTTCCTAGGTGTGAAACAGATCTCCACCAGTTCAGTTTCTAAGATCTGTGAAATGCTGCATGTGGAATCATGTCTCTGCATTTGAAATGTATATGGGAGTAATACTTGGAACTCCAAGTATTATTGAACAGCTTTTCTGAAGGACAGTATGCAAGCAGAAGTTAGGAAACTGAAGTTCTAGAGTTTCAGTCAGTGAATTTACTATGGAAGTTTGGACAAATCATCTAATAGGTAAGTCCCTATGTCCTCATCAGTAAGGATATGTATGCACTTAGTAAAAACAAAAGAAAACAAAACCAAAATTAAAAAAAAAAACCTGATAAAAACCAATTAATATAGAAAAACTATGTAGTCTGGCCTACATGCACAACTACAGGCAAAGGGCAGTCAAGAAAGCACATCCTCATTTACCTAAATATAGAACATGCAGCCAAAGTGTCCCATGTCCCAAAGAACCTTAAAAAGCCCAAACCCAATACCAAAAAACAACCTCTCCCTTCATCTTAGAAGAAAAGGTTCCTGATCACCAGTAAGCTCCTCTATCTTTTTCTAAGTTATTTTCTAAAAAGGTACAATTTGCTGTTGTATTTACGTATTACAAGAACAAACTGAAAAATAAGTTCCATAAGAAAAGAGTGACTTTTCCTGGTTTCTATATGTGTGTAGTAGAAGAGTAAGAAAGTTAAATCTGAAATACATTCAGCGTGAACCTCATTGTCACAGAATCATAGAATAGTTAGGGTTGGAAGGGACCTTTAAAGGTCATCTAGTCCAACTCCCCTGAAAGGAGCAGGGACATCTTAAACTTGATCAGGTTGCTCAAAGCCCAGTCCAACCTGGCCTTGAATGTTTCCAGGGATGGGGCATCCACCACTTCTCTGGGCAACCTGTTCCACTGTTCCACCACCCTCATTGTAAAAAATATTTTCCTGATGTCTAATCTGAATCTGCCTCCTTCTATCTTGAAACCATTACCCCTCATCCTTTCACAACAGGCCCTGCTAAAGAGATTCTCCTTGTCTTTCTTGTAAGCCTCCTTTAAGTACTGGAAGGCCGCTATAAGGTCTTCCCAGAGCCTTCTCTTCTCCAGGCTGAACAGCCCCAGCTCTCTCATCCTGTCCTCATAGGAGAGGTGCTCCTGCCCTCTGATAATTTTCACTTAATTTACCATCTGTGTTCAACATCACAACAAGACCTACACAATCTTGTGCGGGCATCAGTAGCAAAAATTATAACACAAACTTGTTTTATAATTTACGCTAGTACATTATAGTTTTTATTTATATTCTGAATTTCAGTGACTTAAATGAGCTCTTATTGTTCGCGTTTTGACTTCTTCATGAGTACATTCAATACATCTGTGTTACATCTAAAAGTATTAGGTTGTCATTGCTTTAAATTCATTAACTTTATGCATCTTGTCTCTCTCTAATCATACTTATTGGAACGATGTCTCTCTTTCTGTTTTTAATACTGCCATCAGTGAATAACATTAATGAAAAAAAACAACAAATGAATGTGTGTATCTTTCAATCTATATATAGAATGATAGATATGTACATTGCTGTCTCTGAGGAGGGAAATGTGATGCATTCCCTGTGGTCATTAGCTGCCTTGTGACAGCTGTTAAACAGTGGTAAGCTTTTGGAGCAGCAGCAAAGCTTTGGATGCTTCTGAAACCCTGGTTATCCCGCAGTAGGTAGCCATTCATCCTTTGCTGATGAGACTGACCCCCTGCCTGGTAAAGACGAAGCCCGTTGTTTTTCTGGGAAATGTTTAGGCTTCTCTTAAGCACTGAGCCATTGTCTCATGCTGTTTCTCTTGCTGCGTGGCTGATCTTGAGCCTGGGATAATTGGTAGAGAAGTCACAGACTTGCAGAGGAAAATAAAGCCTCTATCTTTATGGTCCTAGATAAGTGTTACTTGATGGCAAAGGAGTTACTAAGCTGATGTATTACATGCTGTACTTAAACAGATATTACTATTACTGTACCATTTTAATACAGCAGTCTGTACAGCAGAGGAGGTGAAGAATGGGCTATAAAACATTTAAAGAACTTTTGCTTGATGAAAGCAGGAGTTTATCTGGCAGTGACCATATTTCGTTTCTAGACATGCACATCTATCAAGGACAAGACAAGTTATAGGACAAGGATGCAAAATAAAGTGAAGCAAGTGAAGCAAACCTAATTGGCAGTAGTAGGATATTAAATCTATGCTATATCACTGACTCCTTGCATCCATCTAAAGGTGATAACCAGAGATTATTCCAGTCATATCATGTAATGTCTAGCCTATATAACCTTTCTAAATCTGAAGTACAATGAAGTACTTTTTTATTAATGTTAACTAGATATTAAATTTATTGCCTGATGTCACAAATGCTGCAGAGTTACTTGGGAAAAAGGAAATATAGACAGTAAACTTTTTAGATAAAAACCTCATTTTTGTCCTTCTTGTTTATTTAAATGACAGAAGTCAAAAGGGCTATTTCCTGTGGTTTATCCATGAAAATTTATGATATCTTCAGACTGTAGAGCTGCAAGCCTGTATTATCTTTGAAACATGCTGAAAATTATGATTAAAATACACATTTTAAAGGACAGTAGTGACTTTTTTTTTTCCTAGCAGCATTATTCTAGTAGCCAAAAGCCATTATCAGCTGAATATTTGTGAGTACATCTAAGAATACAGCTAGAAAGACTTAACAATTACATGAAATTCAGATGGGTTGCCTATGGTTCTTTGTCATTTTCCACTTTCCGAAAATTAGAAAGCCATAACAAACTGTTGACTTTTAAAAATGAAAAATAGGAATAGTGACTACATTTCTCAGTGCTGTGATATTCTGAATTCCTATGACATATAACAACAGAAATGCGTAGACCACGAGTCAAACAAGCAAAGCAAGCCCCCAAGTAAAAACTCAGACATTAAATCCCAGACAACAAGCATGCTTCAATAACTACTTTTGTGCAATAATGGACCTAAGAATATGGTGAAATGAATTGTTACATATTTTTTTAAATATTAAGGAAACAGGAACATAAGAAAAAGTGACATGATCTAAAAATTAGAGTTTAGTCTTGGAAAAAATAATTTATTTTGTCTTGGCTCAGTAGAAAAATGTAGATCAAATTAGTGTTCTTGGTATAAACTCAAGGCTTTATTTTGAATTTGTTTTTATATCTGAAAGGGGGAGAAACTTGTTCATCATCACCATGATGACAAGTAAGAACTCGAATTGGTTGCCCAGAGAGGTTGTGCAGTCTCCAGGAGATTTTTAACACCTGACTGGATAAACCTCTGAGCAACTTGGCCTAACCTCAGAGTTGACCCTTCTTTGAGTAAGAGGTCAGACCGGATGACATCCTGAGATCCTTTCCAAGCTTCAACTACCCTGTGATTGTACGAATTGCAGTAAGCACCTGTAATCTGTACTGTGACAAGCTTTGCTATCTGTGGCAGTTGATAATTGTCATTCTTATTTACTGCGTAAAGCAGTTGCAAAAGGAATTTCTCTGTCCTTCTCGTATCCAGACTGCTTCTACTTAGTGCGGGATCATGGAAGACAAGGTAGAAAGCACTTCTTATGATCATTAGAAGGACATGGAAGAGGACATCACCTGTTAGAGAGCTAGGAGTTAAATCCCTGGAAAACCAATATGAGTATAGCAGCAGTGCTCCCAAACACTGACTGCTGAAACTCAAAGCACTCACCACAGTCCAATTCTTTTTGCTCTTCCCTTATGAAGGTACATACCTCAAAAAATCCATACTCAGTGTTACTTCTTATTTGAACATTGAAACCTTGTATTTTAAAGGAACTTTACTTACACACCTGTTCCAAATCAGACTGTGACAACCTTCTTAGTGTTATCGCAGCTGCCATTCAAAAGAAAAAAGAATGGGATAATCTCAAATGTTTGGGTGGGTTTTTTTGGCTAACAATATAACATCAAAGGTTCTGCTATGTCATGTATATGGACAACGTATCTCAAAGAGCCACAGTATTGTGAAGTAAGCAATCTTATTTTACTTAGTCATAAAGAATTCCAAATTTGGTGACTCAGAGGTAGTGACCTGGAACAAAGGATGCTATACACATATCTGCGGAAAGGCTGCAAATCAAGTTAAAGGTCTTGCAGTCTGACAACTTAAGTAAAAGCAAATAACATGACTTCTCAGTAAATAAAGCATGTTGGCAACAACAAGAGAAGACTGGTTTAATTGTCAAGAAACAGAAATGAACTATGAATTCCTGATTCTATAAAACCTCTTGATGTCTGTGTGACACTCTTTGTAAAGTTTATAACACATTTTCTAAACAAAAATGTTAGATTCATAATATTTTATAAGATTAATCTTAACAGTAAATGTGACAAAAAAATATTGCTAAGATTTTTCAATAGAAAACCTATATCGGGCGTATTGCAATGAGAAAATTGAGTTTTGATTTATCAAAATACAACATTTAATATATAAAATTAAATACAAAGAGTACATATAAACTGCATTTCTTCCAGGTGCCATTAGTTCATATAGTTTATGCCTTATTTTCTCTTTTTCGTTAAGTAGGTTTCTTTAATACATTGTTTTACCTTGTTTGGTAGATTACAGAAGATACCATCCTCAAAGAAGGAAAATAATAGTAGCTGATTGAACCATAATTGCCTACAGCACTCTAGACAGATATAATTCAATGTCAAACTCTCTATAAAACTATGTCTCAACATTTCAAAATTAGTATTTCAAACTTTCTTCCACAAAATGACTCTCATTCTTTCAGTCAGTTGGTTTCTACAAATCTGGCAGGCATTTAAAATTTATTAATTTCTGTTTAAAGCATGCAGTAGTCCCAAACAATTCCATATCTTTCTACTAGACTAGGAAAAAAAAAAAAACAACCCACGAAAAAACCTGTGCCATTTTTTTTACACTATGAATCAGCATGGGATTTCACTTCTTTCTGGCTTCATTCTCTCCTCAACCTAAGAAAGAGTGTTTAATTCTTCAGGCAGTACCAGCCTTGTTTCACAGTTCCTTAGGTATCTTAGCCTTTTGTATTGCTAAGGGTCTTCATTTTTTCCACTCTACAATGTGCCAGCTCTGTACCTTCTCACCCAAGCTGCTGTGGCAGCATTTTCTACAGCTTCTGTGACAGTGTTTTCCCCATATTTTTCTCATGCCTTTTTGGTTGGGTTTTTTTTTTGTGCTTGTTTTGGTTTTTCCCATGGCCTTGCTCCCACAGCCTCAGTAGTGTTGCTGCTGCAACTTCTCATGGGAAAGCAGTTCCCATCAGTGTAAGCATGACACCTTTTTTGCCGTTTGCCCTGTTACTCCAAGCTACCCCCTGGCTATATTAGTGGGGACAGGAATATGCATTCAGAGATGTTAACAGCCAAAGAGCATGCAGTACCTGCCGCTGATCTAGTCAGCTCTGACAGCTTCACAAGCAGGAAAAACCAGTCGGGTGGTTGAGAAGGTCGTGACAGAAACTGTAGAGTCACTATAGGAAAAGCATTTTCGGGGGAATCCTCCCATATTAGAGAAGATACATAGGGAAGAATGTTTGTTTGGAGATCCCTGTTGCTTCTTTTCATAACTGGACACTGGGAAGAGTTTTCCCTCTCCTTTCTCCCTCTCTTTCTTTTTTCCTATTTCTCTGTTCTTTCTTTTTTTACACCTCAAAGCAACTTTCACCATTGAAATGGCTGTTTGCCATCAGCTGCAGACTGCACTAATAAATCTTTGTGCTTTTGAACCTGGCCCAATATCTTATGTGCAACACTGTGTACCTCTCTGACAGCTTTGCTTCAATGTTATAAGAACATCAAAACCAGCTTGTACTGCATCTGGTTGAGATCTAGTTAATTTTCTTTATAGTACCTCATATGGTGCTGTGGTCTGGATTTTGAGCAGCTATGAGGGGCTTCACTGCCAAATGGGGTTAGACCACAACACTGATAAAAGTTTTAGGTGGTCATCACGTTGTTATACTTACTTACATTACAGGACATACACGTTTACAACTTTAACAATCACAGTGGGAAAACCAAGAAAAAACTGAGCCACAGACATTTGCAGATGCTAAATATAAAAAAAAAAAAAGAGAGAGAGAGAGACAGAAGGATTCAGAAGGATTGAACTGAGAAGAAATGAAAGAAAATCTAGATTTCATGCTGTGTTCTATAAATCCACCAGCAGCTTCACGCAGAATAAAGCATTCTTATGATATTAGTATGATACTACAAAGCTTGACAGCAAACTCACACAATATGTGAAGCTTCAATGCATAATATAGCCACAATATTTCAAACTTTGTTAAACAATTGTCCAGAAAAAAAAAACAACAAACCTTCTTACAATAAGCATCAGCTCCAAAGCAAAATTGCTACATATTTTCATATAAAATTAAGGGCTGTAAATGAGAAAGCACTATCTCTTCAAAAACCTTTCAGAGAAGATTAAATTGGACAAGGAATGATAATTAATAGACTCCTGTTAACCTTGAGAACTCTTCTTCAGCAGAGGAATAGTTTCTGTTTAGTTAGATATTTCCATAAAAAGGAATTTATTTTGTTATACAGGATAGTAGAGCTAATTTTTAAAAAGCAATTGAGCTGGAAGAATACTGTAGAAATAAGATTTTTGGACACAAATACAAAACAATCATAAGCCCTGTTACAGCACAGCAGAAACCGTGTTTATGCATATCTTGCATGTATCTGAAATGAGCATTGAGAAATACTTCAGAACTGATAAAATAACACACTATTTTATTAATACCAAATATTTAGCAGCTCAGATCTTCCACTCTCATTTTGCTTTTGTAATGCCAGACCCAAACTTCATTAATATGATCACACAAAATAGGAAGGGAAAGCAAGGTGCTCTGTTACTGTCCCGTGTGATGTGCCTTATCATTGTTGTTACAGATGCTGTAAATAGGAAAGGGCATTGTGGAGGAGAGCAGAGAACATATTCCTTCTTCATAGCAGTACACAGATTTATTGAATATGTATTTCTTTAATCTTTGGTGTGTTTGTTTCATACAAATATTGATTTTTATACCCTAAGTTGTACCAAATCTGTAAATAGACTGAGGGAGATTTTCTGGTGCAAAATATAACCTGAGTGAAGAAATTATCAGAAAAGAGGGAAAGCAAAACTGTTACTGTTACCATTTAATATATGATCTACTTGAGATTTTCATAATAAAGAAAGACTTCATTTGCTATTCTCATACGAGCTTCCTTTTAAGTCAGTGCAGTAGAGGTCAAATAATTATGTGTTTAAAAATTATTTTTCTAAATAATTTTGCTTAGTTTAAGAGCAATTTCTAAATCACCATCCATAGTTGCAACAGTTCTGCAACAGTCTATACAGAATCTGGTCTGTTCTGCTTGGATTGGATTACTTTACTTTAAATCACTCTTGATCTGCTCCCAAGTAGGTAGGAAAAAAAAAAAAAAAGACTAAAATTTTGTATTAACTGTTTTGTATTAACTGTCTAATTATGGATTAGATTTTATTCCTCTATGGTCACAGATCAGCATGATCAATGTATATCTACTGCCTTTATTGTATTTTGCACATAAATTGGAACATTTATAACAGTTTTATAAGGATAACATCTTCATGTATTGCAATATCTAAATGTATCACACTTCACAGTGTAGGTTTAGTCTTTTTATCTCAAGTGAGAATCATTCAGTCAGCTATATCAGCAGCAAACTCTAAGGCAGGAAATATCTACTGCATTTCCCACAACCAATGGTTTTGAGAACTGCAAAACAAAAAGAGAAACCCCTCAAAACCTTCAGTTGTTGAAACATATTATAGATATGAACATAAACTGTTGTCACTCACATAGTTTAGAAAAGCAACCTGAGAGATTGATTCAATGGGTAAAAACAAGGGGTATGTGTATAGGAGTGTATTATGAATAGATACTTCTGGCTTTGTTAGGAGGGTGAGAAATTATTTTTCTTTCAAAGTATGTTATATATTTTAATGTAATTTCCATAATTCTCAACCATTTTGTCCCTATTCCAAAACCTCCTGCTGCTGCTCAAGATAAAGGTAAGCTTCCAGATTTCATTTTCCTTTATTTAAATAAAACACAAAACAAAACCAGCCTCCTCTGGGAGGGAGGACAGAAAATGAATCCTTCCTTTCTAGCCGTCTGCCTTCTGCTATAATTTGGCATTATAATTCAAATGAATGGAACTTGCTTGTTTTCCATAAGCTAAGGAAATATTTTTTGTATTCATAATATGTGATGTAAAATTCTGTGTTCTCTCTGATAATTGTAAAGTGTAACTTACATTCTAGTATTTTTGTTATATTGCATTATACTTACTCCTTTAAGAGATCATGAAATTTCTGTTGTGATTTGCAACTTCCTTAGTATTTGTTTATATATGCATCCTGATGAAACCTTTCCTGTGGTACCGGAGGTTCTTAGAACCTCGAAATATGACCGGTTTTAGAAAGTGTTTTCTAACCTGCAAGATGAAGTCTCTGGACACATATTATGTTTAAAAAGACTCTGTCAAAGCATTCTAGGTTCTCTTCCTAGTGTAGCTTTCAAATTCTTATTTTACTTCAAAACTTACCTTCTTTTTCTGTCAGTTGCAGCCAAGTTACTGAGATAATGTCAACGTCAAAGAACAGAAAGTAGCTTAAGATGATAGATCATGGGAGACAATCATTAGCAAATAAGCTATTGAATCATCTGTCTGCTATTTGACCTTGGGCTAAATGACCAAACTTAAGCAACAGGTTCCCAGGTTATAAAGAACAGAAATGAACTCACATCTCTTTTCAGGTGCTTAAGTAAACAATGTTATACTCAAGTATGATCAAGATGATTCTGCTTTTTTAGAAGAATTTGGAAAACTAACTGTATGTAGGACAATATACCAGGAACATAAAACACCATCAGGTGAACAACAAGCTGCTGTCTGCTACAATTTGAAAAACATCTAAAATGAGACTCAAATTTCTCTTCACAGACAACCTAGCTTTTGGTGAACCTTAACCTGGAAATGGCTAATGGTACTAGTGGGAACAGTGGCCTGACTGTTTTGAATTTGTGTAGATGTCCACCTCTACAAGAAACAAAACTGCTTTGAGTAAGGGCTATTGATAACAAAACAAAACAAAATAAAAAACTAAAACCTCACCCCATGGAGGATGCACTCAGTTTAGTTTTGATGGATATATGGTAAGGAATTTTAGAAGAATACAATTGCAGTTATGCTATAGAAAGTAAAAAAGCTAAGAATTTATGCTACCAGCCTTGATGGATAGTTTATTTTTTATGTAAGGGTTTCCTCTCATCTCACTTAAACAGTAAGCAACTGCTAGGTTGAAGGAAATAATAATAAAAAAAATTATTGTAGATTTTTTTCACTGTCAAAGCAAGGATGGCAACTGTTTTTATTTCTCATGACAAGCTGTCTTTCTCCTCCTGGAAGGGCAAAAAAATGAAATAAACATTCAGTCTCATCTTTATTTAAAAGTAATTTTTTTTTGCATTATGTATGACCCAGCCATGTATTCACACCTTTGACATTGAAATTACACAGAAGAAAAACAAAAACTAATGAAAAAATTATTTTTTTTGAGGTTACCCCTTCATGTCGTGTGGGCTGGTGTTTATAAAATTGCTGTATCTCTGTGGGGTATATCTTTGAGCACTGACTGAGCCTTGGGCCCAACAAACTTCTTGATCTGTATTTATTTCTGGGTAACTAGCTGCCCCTTCCTGGGTTAATCTTGTTTAACTGCAGCTGTATCTCAAAACAAAGCAATTATTTTGCATCTATAATATTCATGTCCTACAAGAAAGTGGAGATTTTTTCTATTAACATTACTGATAAACCACAAATTGCTACCTGTTGGACTGTGCACTGAAATTGAATGGTTAAACTTTCATCAGTTTGTGTCATTTCTAACTAGTGGCATATATACTCTTACTCTGTTTCATCACAAACTCAAATTAGTTCACCTATACTGTGTTTTATCAATAATCTATTTGATTTGTACTGGAAGGGAGGCAGTAGCCTGATATAACCACTTACAGAAATTCCAAGAGGAATTTCATTTGTTCTTAACCACTTCTCAGCTAGCAAATTGGGCTTGATAGCTGATGTTTTGTTTTGGCTTATGACTGTTATCATCCAGAAATCTATACTGTATTTAGAAAAAAGTTTCAGTTTGGCCTTTGGGGGACGTTCCATATGCAATTAGAAGATAGAGCGTAGATATAGCCAGGACAACTGGCGCTTTGGTTGTGTCTTCAATTAGGGTTCAGTAACAGAAAGAAAAATAATCTCTGAACACAGTGGTGGAAATCTGGGAAGAACACCAACACCTAGTGAAGTTATTTTCAACTTGGAAGTATAAAGCATTATCAAGGCATATGCTTGCACTCAACGTACTGTCAAATCACATTTTAATGAGCCTACTTTACTAATAAAAGAAAATATTCAGTGGTTATTTCCTTAGAGTATTTTCATGTGAAAAAAAAAGAATATACCTTTTCTAAGTTTCTTTTATTTTCCCTTTCACTGAAAATTTCACAGTAGAGTAGGAGATCAGATTTCTCTTTCTTTTTACTACTTCTCACCATAAGGCTTCACTAAATCATTGTAAGGAAGTCCAGAATCTACACATGCCTTTATTTTACTTGAAATAAGTTTTGCCAGGAAGCAATAGCCAGATTGGTGTTTTAATGTGTTCCCATTGTTAGAGGCTTTCTGCTGTTGATAGCAACTGCTTTCTGTAGTTGTAAGATAGTCTTCCTTGATAGCTAATGAATGATATTAAAAAGCGAACTAATCATAATAAGCATAATTTATCACTTGTTTGCCTTCTGAAAATTCTCTTTAATACATTTTAATTACATGTTTAAGTTAACATTTTTATGATTTAATGCAAAACTAAGTTAGTGGTGTTTTCCCTCTAGTGCAGGGAAGTATTTTTTCTGCAGACTGATTCTACCCTTTGTTATTTATTGAGAATTGACCTTGACAAGGAGACTTGGATGGACTTGATATAATCTTGAATGAGAATTGCTGCCAGGCAACCCATCATCCCTCTCCAGGGTGAGTGAGGTGCTACAATATTATGAGTGCTCTGTTGACTGCTGTGAACAGGCTAGAACTAAATATATTCATTCAGTAATAATAGGTAGTATTTGGGACCTTCAAGGAACAAAAACCAAAACATGGAGAGATGAGACAGCAAGGGAAAAAACCCTTTGCACTTCTGAGAATTATATTTGTCCCATGACCTCCCAAATCTAAGAGCTCATTTATGTCTTATGTTAATAAATGTATGCAAGTTTACCAATCTATGAGTTTTAGTAATTGCAGATGTCATAATTAAAGCTAAAGAGATGCATTTTTTCAATCCTTAGTTCTAATTTACTGGCATAAAAGCAAACTAATACTGAATTATGTTAATAATGATGTCAATGAACACCAAAATGGAAAAGTAATGTTTGCAATTCAAACAAACCTAACTGGATTTGTAGATAGTAAAAAAAAAAAAAAGCTAAATTGAGATCATTATTTGCAAGCCACATTTGATATAAACAAATAATAGACGATGTGACCAATGCGTCCTACATATATCGATTAGTATGAATGAAGGAGCTAAGTGCACAAGCAATCTATGCAATTAGATTTCTAATTTCAATTAGAAAATGTATAATACTGTGTACTAGTATACGTTTTACTTGGTGGTGCAGCTAAATGATAACCAGATTGTAGCTTATGATTCATTATATGCCAGCATGCAAACTCATCCACACACAAAATCAACTTAGAAAACCCTCTATCTTTGCTACTATGAAAGAAGAAAATGAGAAAGAACTTGAGCAAAAAAAAAAAAAAGCATGGCTTACTCATTTTATTGCTAGCACCTTCTTCTGGAAGGATAGCATACATACATGTATACTACAGACTGCTTGCAGTCCTCAGAGGTCATTCTAGCTCTTAAGAGTAGAGCAGTTGAACTGGAGAGGTTCAGTCACAGTAAGTTTAAGAACACCCTTGAGCAGATTATTCTCAAAGCAGACAATCTCCTGCGCTGAGAAAGGCAGCACAGCTTCATAGAGATCTTCTGGAACATCACACAGTAGAATAAAATTCAAGATAGCAGTCCCATCTTCTAGGAGGAGGACACTGAAGTGAACAAAGAGGAAATAATCCCTTTGGGAGACATTAGTGTTTCCTTCCTCATTAAAAGATGGCCATTTAATCTATCACACTGAGGACATCTCTTTGGAATCAGAAACCCAAGCTGGAAAGAAATACTTTAGTGGTAGAAGATGCTATTTCAACATAATTGACAGCCTCTCCTCCCAGAGAGTGCTGTATAGTGATTTGTCTGTTGATTATAGAAGTGTCTGTTCTCGTAAGGAATATGAATCCACCCTAGAAAGTTCTGTAGACAAGGCAGTAATCACAGTACTGCTGACAGAGAAGCGAAAGAATCTGTAGGCAAATTCAGACACTTCAGAAGAAAGATGACAGCCAGTACACCTATGTTAGTGAAATGTTCCTAACTTGCAGGACTGAAGGAGATGAAGGATCTTAGCATCTGGCTTAGAAGGTGCATAGAGTAAGAGCTTGGATTCATCAGAAACTGGAGACAAGCAGTGGATTAAAGAGCACCTATGCAGAAGAAATGGATTTTAGCTCAGTGATAGGAGAAGCAGGTTTCTCATGCCTGAAATAAATAATTAAATGTTGAGTTACTTTTGTGAGCTGAAGAGTGGAGGGAAGTTTACTAAAGCCAAATATTGCACAGTTTGGAGTATTGCTTCTGTTATGGAAGAAGACATGCACACTCAGTACTCAAGCAGAGGAATTAGGAATGGCAGAGTGCTTTTCAAACAGGAGACGATGACAGGAACCAAATCAGCCTTACTTATGCTTCTACATCCAAGTTGGAATTTTAAGAAATTGTGTGGGTGATCTGTTTAGTCTATCACTAAATAAAGACATATGTAATAGGATGCTGAATATTTGTCTGATCAGTGAAAGACTGAAATTGGGTTACAAAATATACAGGGCTAATGCTGAAGTTTAGTATATATGGAAAACTACTTACCTCAGAAGGTAACAGAATCTGAATAGATTGAAATTTCACATCTTGGATAAGAAAAGCATATTTTTTTTAATCTATTTTCCTGATACCACAAGATGGTGACACATTGTGATCTGCTTACAGAGATCAGAGGCAGGAAAGGCAGCAGTCATGGGAGACTTGACTCCATTTAGACTTGACAAATGTCATATCTGTCTCTAATGCAGAGACCGCATTTTTATGCATTATCAATGACTAGCAAATGGCTGGAGGCTTCACAAGAAAACATGCGGTCTCTCAATTGATCTCAAATAGAAAGCAGGATGTACTTCGATATGTTAAAGTGCCTCCTCAACCCTAACAGCAATTGTAATGTATGTAAATGAGCTCTATCTCGAAAAAGGGACACAGCATGAAAAAGAGGAAATTGTCAAAGAGCTGCAAGGGCCAGCTGAGACACTTAAATGTCTGGAGGCGGAAAGCCTTAAGACAGGGTGAAAGGAACACAAAAAGGCTAAGTGATAGGGTAAAGGAAGTTATTAGAAGCAAGAAGACATCCTTCAAAAAACTGAAATTGCTTCTAAATCAAGAAAGTAGAAAAGCTCAAGTCTTGCAGAAAGGCATAATAAACAATTAAATAAAGGTTAAAAGTTTGGGGAACGTCCAAACAAAAGGAATATAAAATAACAGACCCTACTCCAAACATGTCAAAGATCAAAAAGGCTGCCAGAAAGTCTACAGGAAGAATAGATAATCAGGATATTAAAAAAGCATTGCAGAGAAGCTAAATCTATCCTTAGCAATGATGTCCACTGTGGAAAAAGCAGTGCAGATTCTGATGCCAAAACCTGTTCATAGGATCTATCTAAACTGGAAATGATTGCTTGCGAGAAGTTAGGTAGTAAAGAGATAAAAAAGGAAGAAACAAATGGCTAAGACTGAGTGATATTCACCTGAAAGTTCAAAGGACCAATTTGGGTGAAATAGCCAAATTACTAATGAAGAATGTAACATCTTACTTAAAACTGCCTTGGACTGTGGCAAATACGATGCTGTCTTTTAAATGTACTCCAAGGGAAATCTTGGCAACTACATGCTTGCAAGCCTGTATTGGACAAATAAGTAGAAAACATCAGAAAAAGAAATAATGGACACCTAGAAAAAACAACCTACTGGGAGGGAGGAAGAGTGAGCATGGCATTGGCAAAAAGAAGTCCTGCTCCCCAGACCTATGAGACTTCTCTGAAGGGGACAGGAAGTCCATAAGAAAGGGTGATCTGGCTATTGTAGTCTTGAATTTCCAGTCCAGAGAGAAATCCTAAGCTCTTTGGAGCCAAAGGCTTTTATGACAACTCAGTAATTATGGAATAAAGAGGAAGATCTTGCACAGATTAAAAAAAAAAAAAGGTGACGAAATGGTAAGATGTTGAGGAATAATAAGGAATCAATACTCAGTGAAGCAAAGTAATCAGTGGAATCCTGAAAGACATTTTCCTAATTTTCCTTGAAATTCTGATTATTTTTTCAGAAAGCAAATCAAGCCACTCCTATATGCTCCTAACAGAATAAGTGGAACCATTTCACGAATAGTAAGAACATTTCTGGACTCTATTTATCACATGCAACTGAGACCTTTTAGATGATTAAAGTAAGCATTTAGTTAATCACCTGTCTTTGCATCTGTCTTTTTTGGCATGACCTTCATCAGTAGTGCTTGTGATTTTGTCTGGCAAATAAAAATTATACATCACATGAATTGATTAAAGAAATATAGATGAATTATGAAAAGTTGCTGTTCATTTCACCAATAACCAAAGTAATATCCTCAAATCACTATTTGTGTATTGCAAGCTGTGATTTGAAGAATGACTTTTTCTATTCAATTTCATATTAGTGTGATATATGTGGAAAACCTCACTATACCTTTTTGAATGCAAATTACCCAGTATGTACCAGCTGATATTTTTGATACAATTTTAACAGAAACAAAAGAGTACTGCTTTCATGGTGACGATAGCATACTGTTACATCTCTTTATACCATTAGAGTATTACAGATAGAGAAAATCATATACGGTTGTCTAAAAAGTTGAGCTATTTGGGAGACCTATTTTGTTACTGAAGAATAAATATGTTTGTAACCACTTCATGCAGAAGCTATCACATTATATTGGGATCAGTAATGCAGTAAGGAGGAAAATAACAAATTTATCTGGATAGGGGTGTCACAAACACACTTCCTTTTACCCTTTCATTTAGCTAATGGGAGAATTTGACTCAACCTGTGGGACAGCACTTTGCCCTGCCCCGGTTCCATACTTCCCATGTGAGAATGCCGATCCAGTACTCATCCCACTGTACTGCCAGAATGCTCCCTGTCAACAGCTTTTCCCTACATTCCATTTCACATCTTTAGGTAAATCCTGCAAGTTATGGCTCTTACTGAGTTATTTAGTGCAATATAGACGCTGATGTCCTTCACAGGAAAAAAGTTACTGTTAGTGATTACTTTTTGTATCTCTGAAGGACAGTATCAGAATACTTATAGTAGAAGTATTTCTGACAGTATCAGAAATACCATAAAATCAAATATTTTAAGGGGTAAATCATATATTATGTCTCCCTGGAATCAGGAATGTAACTTCGACCTTAGTTTAATTTGCTGTATAATCACCAAGTACTACTTCACACAATGCATAAAAAAAACCCAAAGGGTTTCATAACTAAAGCTAGTTGCCTAAGCTATCTAATGATAAATATTTCTTTGATCATTTAAAATGCTCTGTTGGGTAAGAAGGTGAATTTAAATATTGTTGAGAGATGTCACTAATTTTATAACAATGTACAATTCTGTTCCACACAAATCTGATAGTTCCTTGATTCTATATGAAATATACATACACCAGCAATAGAAAGGAATGTAGCTGAATAATTACTGATGTTCTGGTAGACTGAAGTCCAATGAGAATATATGCTTAGTCCTTCTTCTGTGCCTTCTTCTGTTTCTACAGCTCGAGAAAAGTATAGTTGAAAATTACTGCAGTTATTTGTGAAGTTGCAGTAACCTGACATAATGCTGAACTTCATGAGGTTTGAGAATGATTTCCTTTCTGCTAATAGGATTTTTTTTTCCCTGAATGTGTGGGATTACATATTTCTAAGTAAGCAGCAAATTAAGAGAAAGATTTCTTCAGAAGACTGAGTATCTAATTTAGGTTAAAATTAATTTTTGACTACTCTGTGTTATGTAGCATTTACCTGCTAACTAGTCCCTACTGACAGGAAGACAGTTTCTGCATAGTTACATATTTGGATTATCGTATAAATATAATTCACTTTGAAGTAAATAATTGCTATTAAAAACTGAAAATCACTTAATAAGCTAATGATTTAATATTTTTTTCCAGTTGCAACATTTTTCTTTTCTAAACTTTGCATGAAATCTGGTATATGTTGAAGTCTACCTGGGACACTCTTCTTCTCTAAAAGGCAGATGCTCCTGTTTAGGTGCTACAAATGACAGCAGGATCTCCAGGTGCTTTTTTTGTTTATATTGGGTATTACTGTCATGGCCATTAATCCTTATCCATTTTTTTTAATCTGAATTTGAAACATCACTCTATAATGATGTGACAAGAGAGATTTGATTTCTTTACATTCTACTATAAGTATTTTGAAGCAACCCCATTCTTGATCAAAGCTGGTGTTCTCAACAGACAATTGGAAAATCTACTGAGGATCATATTAATTTCCTAAGTGAGGCTCCATACATAAAGAAAAAAAAAAAGCAAATCCTGGTTTTATGTGTGACATACATGGTGGCCTTCTATGATGGGGTTACAGCATTGGTGGACAAGGGATGAGCAAATGAGCAACGGACATCACCTACCTGGACTTGTGCAAGGCATTTGACACTGTCCTGCATGACATCCTTCTCTCTAAACTGTAGAGGCATGGGTTTGATGGACGAACCACTCGGTGGATAAGGAGTTGGCTGGATAGCCACAGTCAGAGAGTGGTGGTCAACGGCTCAATGTCCAAGTAGAGACCGGTGATGAGTGGCGTTCCTCAGGCGTCCGGCCCTGTTCAACATCTTTGTCGGCGATGTGGACAGTGGGATAGAGTGCACCCTCAGCAAGTTCGCTGACGACACCAAGCTGTGTGGTGCAGTCAACATGCTGGAGGGAAGGGATGCCATCCAGAGGGACCTTGACAGTCTGGAGTGATGGGCCCATACAAACCTCATGAATTTTAACAAGGCAAAGTGCAAGGTCCTGCATCTGGGTCGTGGCAATCCCAGGCACAAATACAATCTGGGTGGAGAATGGATTGCAAGCAGCCCTGAGGAGAAGGACTTGGGAGTACTGGTGGACAAGAAACTCAACATAAGCCAGCAATGCGCCCTTGCAGCCCAGAAAGCCAACCGTATCCCGGACTGCATCAGAAGCAGCATGGCCAGCAGGTGGAGGGAGGTGATTCTGCCCCTCTACTCTGCCCTGGTAAGACCCCACCTGGAGTACTGCATCTCTGGAACCCCCAACATAAGAAGAATGTGGACCTATTGGAGCGAGTCCAGAGGAGGTCCATGAAGATGATCAGAGGGGTGAAGCACCTCTCCTATGAGGACAGGCTGAGATCTGGGGCTGTTCAGCCTGGAGAAGAGGAGGCTCTGGGGAGACCTTATAGCTGTCTTCCAGTAGAGAAAGAGGGGAGACACTCTTCAGTAAGGGCCTGTTGTGACAGGACTAGGGGTAATGGGTTTAAAATAGAAAGAGGTAGATTCAGATTATATATCAGGAAAATTATTTTTATAATGAGGATGGTGAAACACTGGAACAGGTTGCCCAAAGAAGTGGTAGATGCCACATCCCTGGAAACATTCAAGGCCAGGCTGGAGCAACCTGATCTAGCTGAAGATGTCCCTGATCCTTGCAGGATGCTTGGACTAGATGACCTTTGAAAGTCCCTTCCAACCAAAGTATTCTATGATTCTATGATTCTATATACATATATTATAGAATTTATAATTATTAGGGAGCTTAGATTACTTTTGACACTTTCTGATGTCATTTAGTAATGATTTCAAATTTACTTCTGTCATTAAGAAATAGGAGCTTGTAGTTTTAGCATAACTAGACTAAGTCTACATATTCATAGAATCATATGCATTTTTAAAAGGTGTGTTTGTGCATACTGCATTAATGACTGAATGGGTAAATACCTTTTTATGTCCAGCTTTTAGTTTTGTCCCTCTATAAGATTATATTTCATCGTATGCATACGGAAACTTACTTCTCCCACAGAGATTCAATGATAGAAGAGCCAAATATCATTGCGTGAATAGTATTGTTTTACATTGTTTTTGTAATTTGAAGTCACAGTGCTAGTTAACATATGGAGAAGTTATTACTGACTTGTTAAATTAATGGTATGGTCAGGAAATGGTGTTTTCCACTTTGATGTTGTCCACTACTAGTGTCAATATAAAAAAACCCGTATTTTAGTAAAAGTTTAATTCAGAGTAGAATGTTAATATGGGAAGTCATCCATGGGACTTCTTTAAAAATTCTTCATTAAAATGAATAGCTCTCAGACTCTCACTCTATTCATTTCACATCCAACATCCCCATCCAATTTGTGGAAGCCACAATCTGAAGTATGCCACTTAAGAACTGAGCTTAATGACCAGCATTCTTTAGTTGCATAAAATGACAAGAAAAATACGAACAAACACACTGAGAAGTGCCCTTTTTAGAACATTTAAGAAAAAGTCTGTAGCACAATAAAGGCCAAGTATGAAGACAGCTTGCACAATATTGGTTTGTTCACAGTTTTCTCAGTTTGAAATGAAGTACAAACATACAATGATGAAATCTGTCATATACACACACACACACTCCCCTCCTTAGCTTTCAAGACTGTATTGAACAATTTTAATATACAGACCAGTTCTTTTGCATTACTATATTTTTTATTGCTATTTTAGGAACTTCGTTCAAAAACATAGATGCAAATATCTTAAAAATAGTAACCTTTAAGGCTTCACTGCATTTAAGACACAGAGTAACTAATTTAAAAAAAAAATTCTACTACAAATATAAATATCTAAATAGCAGTGATAATACTTAGAAATAACTCCTATTTGGTTTATAAAAATAAATTCCACTTCCTACCTAGTCTTCAAGGTTATCCAAATCAAAACCCTATTATGAGCTGGGATACACTATACAGATATTTCTCTCATCTGTTCTGAAGAATCCCCTGGAGATAGCTTGCTCTTGTATTTTCCCTTCCCCAGGGCTTTCTGTAGTATCTTAGTGTGTGTGCATACACAATTATATGCACAAATTGGAGTAAACTACAACTATTTTCTTTAAAACAATTTTTCACATATTGACAGACATGATTAATCTGTTGTAATCATACTTGCTAAATCTCTGATCCCTCTTCTTTGAACTCTTTTCTAGTCATTTATCTTTAAGGAATGTAGTTTAAAAGAAGAGAAAAGGCTGATAAATTCTGTTCTGTTACTTTCATGCAAGGAAAAGTTATCAGTGACAAGTTAGCAACATTTCATAATTTCATAATAGGTAATTATGACATCTCTCTCTTTTCTTTTAGTGGCTTTTATATTCTATTTCACTACATTTCAATCTATTTAATTGTCTCTATGCTCTGTTAGAGAATGTGGTATTCTCTGTTTCTATTGCTTTTTTTTTATATGCTTCATGGCCCAAAACCAACACTTGCTTACAATGTTCATGATCTGAAGTTGTTAGATTTCACTAGCAGATGATAAGGATACTGTACATATGCCAGTTAAACATTCTTCAATATTTAAAGATAAAGATATAATGCTTTGTATGAGGAATACTAGATAATGCTGAGCTTCTATGATAAATTTGCTATCCTCCAAGCCTAAGCTTCAGAGTTTTGTTTCAAATATCAGTACAAAAGAATGAAGACATAATCTAGATTAGTGACTTAGCGATTAGGTCGTAGTTTACAAAGTGCTCAAACATTTAATTAACATGTAAATTTAAGAATACTTAAATATAATATTTAAGATTTCAACATATTCCCTAAAATAAGGTTTCCCAAATATTTGAAAAAAGTATTATCATATCTCCAATTAAATTTAGAGTAAAATGAGTCTTCTAAACCAATTTTTGTTGGTTTTATTTATTTCTCTAAAGTAACATTTTATTAGGCAATTCCAATGTTAATATTATCCACATAAAAATGTAAAAAATTGTAATGTTGATTAATTTTAGATGTCTGGACTCTAGTGCTTCCAGGAGTACCATATAATAATTTTTATTTTTGACCTATTAATAACAGAATAGTACTATTCTTCATTTAGTTTAAGGTTTTGCTGAATAGCAAACTTCATGTAATGCAACATCTACTATACAACAGACAGAACCAGAGCATTTTCAAATATTGTTCTTGCAAAGAATTTTCTGTTTAGATGGTTGACAGTGTAAAGATCAGCCTGTTCAGTGAACCTCACTGTGTTTATTTTCCTCCACAAGAAGGCATATTGTAATGGTCCAATCCCGATGTAAGGGGTCATTTAAAAAGAATTAAAGGCTTTCCAAACAGAAGTCTTTGCTACAAACTCCAGTCCTATAGCAAAAGAAACTGTTGGCTACGCATATTCCAATTGTTTTATTGTACACTTAAACCTGGTGGGTTTGAAATGACATAAGTTCAGCTACCCAAGAATATTTTATGCTCTTCAGCAGTTTTTTCCTAAATATGTTTTTATCAATCTTAGTCCATTTGTTAAACGACTTTTTTCTGATGAGGTTGAAAGTTTGATTCTAGTCATATGGGAGTAAAAGCTGCTTTTATCTATTCTGTTAAAAACCAAATGCCTTCCTTTTGGTGAAGGGTTAGGGAAAGACAAGGCAAATCTTAAATATCTGATGCATCTCACTCATCTTAAAATTTATTGTATTTGTTTTCCATATTATTTTGTCATTCGCTCCCCTCCAACTTCTATTATCTGTCCTCTTTTCAGATAATCCACATTCTTATTTTTTCATAAATCCCCAGAAGTAGTAGTTTGAAGACAATTTTGGAGGTCATTAAATCCATTCTCCTACCCAAAAAGAGACTACATCAACACTGCATCAGGTTACACATGGCTTTGTCCAGCTGAGTCTTAAATACCACCAAGGACAGAGAATCCATAGCCTGTCTGGGTAACCCGTTCTGGAACTGTATTACCCTCCTGGTGAAAAAGGTTTCCTGCTGGCTAAATTGATGATTTTTTCAGCTCTCATTATTCTTTACATTATTTTCTTCTGCCAGACAGTACTACTTCCTCTTTAGACTTTCCTTTCTTTCCCCTATGACAAGATCATCTTTCTACCTCAGAACTGTCTCTGTTATGCCTCAGTGTATTCATTTATGGCTGTGGATGTGAAAGTTTTCCACTGTTATTCTGATGTATTTCAGTGATTCTTTTATGATCTAGTTTGAAAGATAAGAAGACAAATTGTATCTCTAATTCTGAAGATAAAAGTAAGATCTATGAAGTTTCTCCAGCGATGCAGGGCTATCAGGAGTTCTCTAATCATCCCCATAAAGAAAAATCCTTAAATTCCCTATTAGTAAGTAAATTGTATTGTTCTAGAAATCTCCATTACCATAGCTTTCTTCCAGCAAAGACATTCCCTGTTGTCCACTTCTTCATACCTACAAGTTCAAGGTATGTTTCTGCAACGTTTTTCCTCTAGATTAGGTGTGTATGACTAGATACTTTAATACATTCAAGATATTTTACTACATTTACTTCCAGCAGAGACCAAGAAATAAGATTTCAATGCTGTTAGATTCCTTCTTTTTCTTTTTCATCACTCAGGAATGTTATGATATCTTCTCCAGGACTTTCTTGGCCCTATTTCCTGTACTATTCACAGTTGTAAGCCTCATTTTTTTTTTAAGTCAGACATTACATGACCAAGGTTTGATCTCCAGGTTAAGCCTGTCACTACATAGATAAACGGACTCTTTTTTTTAGCTGAGAACTGTACTGTACTCCTTCCTCTATTCAGAGTTTTTACCATAAAGAGAATGACATTATCTATTCATTTGAATCTTTCAGTATTGAGCTGAAAAAATCAGGTGCTCAAGTTCTAGGGTTGATAGTACTTTCTTGAAATGAAGATACTCTTGCATGAATCTTAGAAGGACGTTTCCGTTCCTCAGCTTCTTAAGTTCCTTTCCTTGTTGTTGCAAAATTTCCTAATTCATTAAAAAAAGCACACCTGCTAAAATAGGGAAAGTCCACAGGACAATCTTAAACGCAATATTAGTGAAATGCTGTTCAGAAAGAATCTGCAAATTTAAGACTAAACCTGAATTGGTGATATCTAGGAGGTGGATAAGTCATTAGCGATTGTAGTAAAGTACTGGTATTTGACATTAGATATTATATCTTCTTACTGAGACTATACCTATAAGGCAAAATATGCATGAATGTGTAACTTTTAATTAATGTGTATTTCAAAATAAAACTCAATTTCACAAACATTGCTGTTTAAAAAACATACTATGATTGAAATATATGAATATAAGCTGTAACCATAAAAATGTTGACATGAAAGTGTGTGAGAAAACTTCATTTAAAAACATCTGTATTCATAAAACGTACACATTAATCTCAAGCACCATCATAGCATCTGCATCTGGAATGTGAACAACTGAAACAACTGTGGGGTCAATACTTTTCCAAGTGCATTGAATTCACAGTATGAATATGAACACTTTGGAGAGATGTAGAAGATTCAGAACCAAAACCTAAAAAAAAAAAAAATTACATTTCTTAACTTCTTTGGAAATTTTATCATGCAAATAGGCAAAATATTCTCCCTTAATTGGATTAGAGATTTATTCTGCAGGCTCTGAAATTTTGAAACAACACTTGACTGAGAAATAGACATTTTTCTTAATTTGAAGACTGCCTCTATCATTGCAGATTTTTTCTTTCTCTTCTTTTAAGAGCTATCCTGAGATCTGGAATTTTTCCAAACACTAAATTATCAAATGTATCTATTTCTTAATCTTAATGTAATAAAGTAAAAAAAAAAAATGTTCATAAGAAATTACTGGCAATGAAAATATAACAAAAAAAAAACCTGCCTTTGTAGCAGTTTTTCTAGAATCAATCTGAATTCTCACTTGCAGCAACAAATGTGGTTTATTTTTCAAAATAAGGTAATTTTATTTTTTTATGTAAATTACCCTTAAAACACTGTACTCAGAGGGAACTCAAAGTTTTAATGACATCATCAACATTGCACTTAAGTTTTTAATTAGAAATGAAATGGACACAAAGTTTATAGAAGCATATAATGAATAAGTTTGGAAAGCACCCCTGAATATCATATAGTTGAAAGTCACGTTCTAAGCAGGGCTAACTTTAAAGTTGCTCAGGACCTTGTCTAGTTTTGTTTTCAGTATCTGGAAGGATGGAGATTTCACAAGCCCATTGGTCCCTCCCAACCTCAATAATCCTGCCATTCTGTAAAATTCAAGTAAGCTCTGACATTTTTAATTAAAGTGAAAGGATGAAGTCTATTTTACGTATTTAGTCTATTATTTAGTGCATTTTAGAGAGTGCTTTTCTGCTCTTTTCAAACTGTTGGTGCTACAGACTTGTGAAGGGATTTTATATTTGGCTGTCTATATTGATAACTGAATTAAATTATCTATATTTCTCTATATTTATAAATGATTTTTGAATTATATATTTTAAATGATATTTTAATTTTTATTTATTAGTGAATTACAAAGGTTATGTTTCTTTGTCTTTAAGGAACTTCTGTCTTGGAGGATAAAAAGGAGAAAGAAGCTTTCACCTGGAAGAGAAAGAATGTGAAATCTTGAAATCTTCCTCAAGACTTTCAGTCCTATGGCAATCACCCAAAGGAGAGATCCAGAGACACACATGTTTTAGGTTTAATGGCAGGAGGAAGGAAAACTTCCTTTTAAAGTCACTTCCTGGAAAGAAGTACTTTGTCTTTTTTTTTCATCTTACAAAGTAATTCAGGTTAGAAGGGCCCTGAAGAAGTCATCTAGTCTTCTTCATGTAGGTAGCATTTTCACGGAACCAGAACAATTTCATGACAAGGCATTGTTGCTCTTCCATAGTATTTTTTAATGTATTGGGTAAGGAAGATCAGCCTTCTCAGCTTTCTCTCTGGTAGTTTTGCTTGAGAAATATTTGTAGATCATTAAAGCATATTCATGTACAAAAGGGTGTCAGTTAGTAGTCTGTTAAGGGCACTTGCTACCACTGATAGAGAGACATGACTGTTGCAGGTTGTGGAAAAGAAACAATATGGTCCTTAGTTCAGCATTCTCTTTTAATTGTAAAATATGACTTTTTAAGATAAGGGAAACATAGACCTAATGTATTCTGCCATGCTCCTGAAAAGAGCAGCATATGAACTGTTCAAGCAAATTAAAAAAATACATTGACAAAAGTCAGGATCTCTAACAAATTTTTATATTTTGTCTGAATTGCTGAAACAAATTACTCTTTCTCAAGCAGCCACTCCTATAAAAAGTCTTCCTTATTAAAAAAGAAGTTTCTAGCCTCAAGCTAATCTCTGCCAAGAGTTTCAGTTCATACATTCTGCTATAGTGGTGTAAATCTGAAATAAGTATATACATAGACCCATGTTTGCACTGGTAAAATGAAAGGATCAGATGTTACTATCATGTTGTTGTTTCATTTTATTTGCTTTGGTTTCCATTCAAAGTGGGAGGATACAATGTAATAAGCCTTAGTCAGAGAGAAAAAGTTTTTGGAGACTTGATCTCCGAAAAAATCAGATCTTAAAGAATAATTTCAGAAATTCAGAATATTTCTTTGAAGTCCCCTTTGGCTTCCTTACATGTGCTCTATTATAGCAAAATTTGGCTGCTGATGAACAGTTAGACCCAATTCTACAGTATTATCAGCATACCCTATCACAATAGGCCACTTAATAAAAAACAACAGCAGGAGCTGTTTTCTCTGCTGTGAAACATCAGCTTCTGCCTAGGAAGAGTTCATATTTATGTTGAACCCTATCATGAATATAGGTACCAATACCTTTGCTGACATAATTTTCTGTTTCTAATAGACTTACAGTGACGGGCAGGATGTCCATTCTGGTAAGATTTTGATGAGTGTTGAGGAAGTAAAAGTCCTAGTGCCTTTCTATTGTCCACCAAGTACCACCGAAATAACAGCTCTGCCCTTTGTGGTGTGTCTTGAGAACATTAAAAGTGCATCATTTCCTCTTTGAATAAAAACTCTTTAAAATGCTACAATACTATAATATCCAGCAGGCTTGTTACAATATTAAAAATTGTAAAAAAAAGCAAGCAACACAGAAAATCACAGATAAGGAAGAAGAGAAAATACATTCTCAAGAGTACCACTGTGTGATCTTGCTGTCTCGAGGCAGGAACAATGTACAGTTTGAACTGAGTATCTATACATGTCAAGATTGTGCAGTTAGAAGAAGGATTTTATGGCTTTTGAAGATTTGCCTTAGCGAAGTGGCATTAATGACATTTTCTTGTATATTTAAATATTCAGGTGAATTGGTCTCTAACTGCTTGTGGCTGACTGGGCAGAATACAGACATATGGCACATATCAGGCCTCTAGAATATAAAAATAATGAGGAATTTTCCTCCAATCACCTCACCAAAGTAAATTATTGACTTCGTTTTCACCTGATGTCAAACCAGAATATTCTCCAAGACAAATGACCCAGTTCATCTAGCTGGCTTGACTGTCTTCACAGAATAATTAAGCAAGTGCTCCCGTTTGGCACCCTTGGGATGACAGCAGGGCAGAAATCTTCACGAAGTTTCTCAGACAGATGGGAGAAGGTGGAGGTCAGATATTCTGGTTTATTGTTTATAGTCAATTGTTGTGCTAAATAAGTGTGGTCCATCTTATTCCATAACGTAACTGCAACTATGGGAATGTAGGACTTTTTATCCCAAGGGATGTCCTAGTATTTTCTCAGGGTAACTTCTGGTTCATTTTATAAAGTGTGTTTCCTTGCAAAGTCAAGCTAGGGACAAAAAGGAAGTTCACAATCTCATTAATTTCTTTAAAGCTTCCTTATCAAAGAGACATCTAACCTAGCCTAAACAATATAGAGCTAACAAATTAAATTATTTAACTCCAAGCAAAATCACACATTAAAGATGTAAGACACCAGGCTAAAACACTATCAAATAATGATCACCATTGTACCTGAGGACTTGACCTCTCTCTAAGTAATACTGAAGAGGATTCAAAGTGTTATGATTTCATGATGCAGGAGTGGGCAAAAGAGTCAAGAAAAGATCTGGCTGACATGTGGACTCAGCCATAAATATAGCATTTTTACAAAATTTTTACAACTAGGGTGGTGGAACACTGGAACAGATTTCCCAGAGAGGTGGTAGATGACCCATCCCTTGAAACATTCAAGGTCTGGCTGGATGGCACTCTGAGCAACCTGATCTAGTTGAAGATGCCCGTGCTCCTTGCCCAGGTGTTGGACTATATGACCTTTAAAGGTGCCTTCCAATCCAAACCATTCTGTGATTCTATGATTTTGGATCTCATTTTCTGCAACATGACTTTGACAATTTCAGTCTTTCTCTTCTTCTAATCTGTTTAGAACATTGCAACAAAGACTGTTTTCCCAGTCAGTTTTAGACTTTTCATCTGCCTCTTTTCCACTGTTTTGCTATTTTGTACTATACTCAAATAAACTGCTTATCTTTACTTTCGCTATCCACCCTATGTCATATATCTTCTCTACTTTTCTATGAACAGTGTGACTTTGGACTCCAATTATCACATGCAGCCCACATTCAACCCCTAGATAGTTGTTAAAAAAAACCAAACCTTCATGACTTTTCTATCATATTCTTCCATTTTTGAGAAATCATATTTAGCTTATGTGGCAAGATTTTAGTAGCTGAAGTGGGAGGGCTGCATGGATGGCCCTTGTGAGGGGTGACCAGGGATGCTCTGTGCCGGACACAGCTGGTTCCAGCTGGCTCCAATGGCCTGAGCGCAGTGCACAGCTGAGCCCCTCAGCCCCAGGCGGGCACCTTGGAAAAAGCCTGGGTAAGGAAGGGCAAAACGCTGCCTGGTAGCCAGGGCTGAGGGAAACGAGGTGAAAAAAACCCCTGCCAGCCCTGAGGGGAGAGCAGCAGGAGGAGGGGAGGAGTGGTTCCAGGCACCCCAGCATAGATGCCCCTGCGGCCAGGGGAGAAGGTCACGGTGATGCAGGTTGTCCCCCAGCAGTCCATGGAGGACCACATTGCAGCAAATATCCACGCTGCAGGCTGTAAAGAACACCACACCACAGCAGGTGGACATGCCCTGAAGGAAACTGCAGACCATGGGAAGGCCCCGCACCAAAACAGGGGAACGTGTGAGGAGTCAAGAGTGGCAGAGCAAGCGGTTATGGATTGCCGCAGCCCCTTGTTCCCCATTCCCCTGTGCAGCTCAGTGCAGAGGAGGAAGAGGTAGAGAAGTTGAGGATGAAGGAGTGAAGCTGAGCCTAGGAAGGAAGGGGCTTGGTTGGGGGAAGGTGTTTTAGGTTTTGTCTTTGTTTGTCATCGTCCAACTCAGTTTTTAATTGACAACAAATTAAGATAATTTTCTCCAAGTTGAGTCTGTTTTACCCGTGACAGTAACTGGTCAGTGACTGACCTTTTTTCATCTCGACCCATGAGTTTTTCC
This sequence comes from Ardeotis arabs, assembly GCA_011801015.1. NCBI lineage: Eukaryota > Metazoa > Chordata > Aves > Otidiformes > Otididae > Ardeotis > Ardeotis arabs. The sequence continues at coordinate 78,378 of JAAGAY010001837.1, forward strand.
ATCTTATTTTCTCCCCTGTCCTGTTGAGGTGCATTGAGAAAGTGGCTGGGTGGGCATCTGGCAGCCAGATCAGGTCAATGCAGCACAGAAGTTCCATATAAATATTTACAAACTTCACCGTTCATCTTTTTAAAAGTAATCTCTTTATATAGTACTTTGCTGTGAATTTTTATAAAACCCATGATAATCATTAGCGTGATGATGTGTGAAAGGATTGGTCATGCTAGTTAAAGTTTTGTGTATTACTGTGTACCTTTGTTTCTTTTGTGTGTAGACTACACAGCTTAAGAAGCCCTAGGGGCAGGGATCATTTTGTTGTGTGTAATTACACACTATGCATCAGACTATAGTACTAATTCTTAAACAGGGCCCTTAGGGGTACTTACACAGATTAGTATTTTAGGCAACTAAATGTAACATCCTTTGCATTACTCCCCCTTATTTTACATTACTTACACTTAAAATATTAACATTTTTAATACAAATTTAAGGCTATAATTTTTCATTCGTGTATTCTACAAAATTTCCGTCTTAAAAATTGTCAGAATATTAGTAAGTTATGGCTAAAAACTATTTCCCTACAATGTAAGATAAAACAGGTGGATGGAGTGGATGGCTACTGGAGGTCTGTTACAATCCAAATTACTGCATGATCTTAAGTCATAAAAATCTCTCAAATCCAGGAAATTTTATGCTGTTATGATCAAAGTACTCAAAAAAAAAAAAAAGAATTTCCAGAATAGATCAGCAATCTGACTACAATTCAAAATAAAAAATAAAAAAAAAAGTAGTTTTTGAAAATTCACATGTAAGAAATCATTCCTAAATCTGACATTATTGCCTCATGTTTCATGGACACATTTGTTCTCCTCCAAGAAGAACACTAGAAACAAATTAATTCATCACATTCAGTACTATAGGGATACACAAAGAATAATTAATACCTATTCTCTGGCCATCCTTCAAATACTTGCCAACTATTTCCAAAACACACATAGACACAGAGATTTTGGAGGCCTAAATCTTTTTAATCTTTTCCTGACTCTTTAATACACGCTGTGTATTTTACCAGTAACCTTGGGAAAGTTTGGGTAAAATATTTTGCTTTCATTTTAATTCAAATGTAAAATTCAAACAGATTTTTTGTGTCCATTGCTTGCTTTACTTTCCCTTAAAACATCCTAGGAAATAAACTTACTAAGAAAATTGTTCCTAAACTAGAAAATTGTAAAAAAAAAAGGAAGAAAAATTAATTATATACCTAAAACCAGCATATTCACAACAGAATTTAAGTTATTTTTATCCAATCAGGAAACAAAAGAAATTCCACGTGATTTTTGTTGCCACAGAAAGAATGAAATTATACTGAGTGAAAATTCAATTAGCTGATTTTGAATGTTGGGTAGACCTGCAAGTGGCAATACAGTATATTCTGGAAATTGTCTGAAATAGCAAATAAATCTGAGAAGGGAAAAAAAAGGTGTATTCAGTCTTTCCTGATTTTGTTGAATCCTACCTGGGACAAGCTGCAGTTTATAGCAACCACCATTCACTTGTTCTTGGATTATCAGGAAATGATATTGAGTTGCTGGGTTAAGGAAACTAAATTGACAACTGCTGAAAAACAGTGATTATAGCAAGTATCATTCATGTCGGAGTGAAGAGTACAAGCAGCAGTGGTGACAAATGGTGGAGGAAACGCCAAACCAGACAAACAGCTTTCAGGTTTACTAAGACAGACAGCCAGCTTGCACCATTTTGTGTAGCAGTTCTACTAATAATAAGAAACTTATTTTGAGAAACTAAATTATCTGCTGTTACCATGCTGTACATGGTGTACGTGGAATGCATCATAACCAGGACTGGTCAAGCTTGACTGAAAGATCTTCTAGCCAAAACTTTAACGAACAGTAGGAAGGGAAGATACTCAAATTTTAAAGATGATGTCCTAATATGAGCATTTATTGCATACTGTAAAAGAAGACTAATGCTGTCTTTTGTGGAAATAAAAAGGAAATATCTATGTTGCAGTTTGGGACCAAACTACACAGCCTCTTGCTCACTCCCCCCACCCTCCGAAGGAACAGGGAGAAATAATATAAGAAAAAAGGCTTGAGGTTTGAGATAAGGACAGGGAGAAATCCTTAAACTTACCATGACAGGCAAAACAGACTCGACTTGGGGAAAACTATTCATTTATTAGTAAAATCAAAGTAGGATAATGTGGAAGAGAACAGAACAACTTCCCCACCTCACTCCTTCTTCCTGGGCTTAACTTAATTTCAATTATCTCTTCCTCCTTTCCTTGCCCTGAGCAGCACAGGGAGGGAACAGGGAATGTGGGTTATGGTCGGTTCATGACATGTCACTTTCTGCTGCTCCTTCCTCCTCGGAGGAAGAACTCCTCACATTCCTCCCCTGCTCCAGCATGGGGGCCCTCCATGTCAGGTCCCTCCCATGGGCTACAGTCCTTTGTGAATTACTCCAGCGCTGGTCATTTTTCCACAGGGTGCAGTCCCTTCAGAACGGCTGCCCCAGCAGGCCCTCCAAGGGCCACAGCCTCCTTCAGGCATCTGCCTGCTCTGCCATGGGGTCCTCCATGGGCTGCAGGTAGATCTCTGCTCCTCCATGGACCTCCATGGGCTGCAGGGGAACTGCCTGCTGCACCATGGTCTTGACCACAGGCTGCAGGGGAATCTTGGCCAGGAGCTGCATTACTCCTCCCCCTCCTTCTTCACTGACCTTGGTGTCTGCAGCTGTTCCTCTCACAAGAAATTCTTCGCAATCGGCTCAGGCAGACACCTCTCAGGATCTCTTCACATCTCATTTCCTCTCCACTTCTTGCAGCCGGGCTGGGCCGAGTTGGGCCCAGACAGCCACCCAGCGGGAGGCCAGAGGGTGAGGGCCACAAGGCCCACAAGGCTCACGCCTCCACCTCCCTACTGCCCACTTCAGCTTCTTCACATCTTCTTCTCTTTTTAAAATTATTTTTCCCCTTCTGAAATATGTTATTGCAGAGGCATTATCAGGGAACATTCCGTCACTAATTGGCTCCACCCTAGGCCTGGCTGGGTCCACTGGACAAAGGGGAAACTTCAGGCAGCTTCTTGCAGAAGCTGCCGCTGTAGCCTCCCCCACTAGACAAAATCAACAAAATCTAGTATCCTCATATCTTTAGAAATGAATAAGTGTTGCCTAATGGGTGTTTGTTCTTGACTCTTCAATATTTTTAAGCTCTTGTCTATCCACACTGGATACATGACACAGAAAGACGCTTAGTATCAGATGTCTATAGCTACGACTGATACTATGTAGAGCATCATCAAAGAGACAGAGGAAGGGACTGTCGAGTATAAAATCCTTCTGTATTGCTTTATGTTTGAAAGCAAAGTAGCCTCCTTAAATCTTAGAGAAGGTGAGAAATATGTAATTGCTAGATCACATATTAACAGAACATTCTGGCCACTCTGTTTCTCACTGTATTGCCTTAGAAAATTATGCCATTCATGCTACTGAAATTTCTTCTACCTTTCATAATTATTTTTTTAATTAGAAAGTTTCCTGTTTCTTCTCATAAGAATGGGTGACATCTTAAAATATCAGCTCAAGTTTTCCAATAATTAAAACCTATAGGATGATAACAGCACCAGCATTTAAAGATCTGAGCCTATAGTTTATTGTAGCTTCTATTCTGTGTACATACCACACACGCAGAGACAGGTGCACACATCTTGAAAATACATAGAAATGATACTTGTGTGTTTTGCTAGCCTGCAGGGAGAGTTGTTCTAGCCTTTATCATTGAGCATACAAAAAATTCAACATTAAATCATTTCAGATTAATGGGAATTTTTCTCTTAGGGCAGATACAATTCTGTGTGGTACCTCCCGGAAGCCAAAAAGAATGATTTCAGCCTCTTGGGAGGAGATACAACAGCTTCACAGAAGAAGCCTTTCTACTGACTGTCATTTAATTCCCAGTAGGTGTTTCATTTTCTCATAATGACTTCATCGTTGTTTTTCCTTTTTGTTCAGAGCAAACGTCTTTCCCTTCAGATGCAATAAAAAGGGTCTAAACTCAAAGAGTTTACTTTTTCATAAAATATGACATGCATTTTTGCTTTCTAGGAATAGACTAACTAACACTGACAAATGAACAGAAATAATTAAATGTATGTTTCTGCAAGACCCAATGAAAAAGGAAATGCTGAAAGATAAATATATGGATAAGAAAAAATTCAATTTACAACTTAGCTTATCTGCTGTGACACTTAACACTTCACAGATTAGAGTACCACCTGAAAAAATATCAATTCTAAAATGAAAGCAGAATAGTTACAGCTTTATCTTTTCAGAATTCAAAAGAATGTAAAGTGCATCATAGACACATTAATGACTAAGAAGGAAACAGGAGAAAAAAGGGAAAAAATCCTTCCATTAACTCTACTAGATAGATGCCAGAAGAAGCTTGCAGGAAGAAAGGGAGAACATGAGTGTCACAAGTAGAGATAGTGAGGGAAGATAAAATAGAGACAGATACATTAAGAAATGCTGCTTTTTTTTTTAATTCAGAAAGATGTTTTTAGTCAGAAAATTTGAGACCTTACAAGGCAAGTATCTAATTTTGAAAAAAAAAAAAAAAAAGAACAAAAAGGC
>JAAGAY010001839.1:0-50916 GCA_011801015.1 Ardeotis arabs
TGTGTATCAACTGTATTTAGGAGCTCTGCAGTGGCTGATGAAATGGGGTCTCACAGGGTAACTGCACCAGTCTCATAGTCCTGGGGCTGTCAGGGCATCTGCTTGCCTGCCTGTTCCCCGATCCTGCTCGAGTATCTCAGTGCTGTGCTAACACAGTAGCAATATTCCAATACTAATAAAAGTACATCTTCCATTGTGTTCCTTTGATAGCACTGCCAAATGTTTTAAAATAGCTTCCTTAGACCTGATGCTCTCTGGCTGTTATCTTCATTTCCCGCAAAGATCGTAGGTGTGTTCTCTTTTAACCAGGTGTTTAATGTATCTGGCAATGGTGAATGCCCTATATTTTCCAGAACCACTTTTGTTGCAATCTGCACATTATCTGTTCCTCTCCCTTCCAGAGATACAGTCCCTGTCATGGCATTTGGTCCTCCCTTCCCTGCAAAGAGGCAGAAAAAGAGGAAGAAAAAAAATCGCTTCATAAATTCCCCCATTTCATCACCTGCTCAGTTCAGTTCACCCCTATCATTTTTACTGGAGTAATCATCTTGTTTACTTTCTGTCTGGTATACACATGTCCACAGTGCATTAGGCTTCCTGGAACCTCTCTGTAAGTCTGATACTCAATATCTCTTTCTGGTTCCTTAATAATCTTCCTAACTCACTTTGCCTTGTTTTTATAGGTCTTCTAGTCCCCTTGCTAGGTAGTTCATATCTTTAATACAATTCTCTTTATTGCTTGTACTTCTCTTTACCTTCTGGCCTAAACACATTGGCCTCTAATGCCTTGGGTTTTTCTCCTAGACTCCTATAATTAGCTCTGAGCTCACAGCAGATGAAACTAATTTTACAGACTCATCCATGGACCTGTGCCTGTGAGAGTATCCAGGGGCAGAACCCAGGTTTCTCTGCTCCCCAAACTGTCTCTGCCCCTGATGCTCCAAAGACCCCTCTGAGATGGTGCTATTGCTTTCGTTTTCTGTGGCCTGTTATTATTTCAGGTACCAACTTTGTCTCTTACTAGGCCTATTTGGCATTTACTGGAGAGCTGGGCATGCAGGTGTCTCCGACCTGCAGATAAGAAAGGTGTCCCCCTGGTAGTACTAGGAGGGCCATTATCTCTCATTTTTGGGCTTACATCTGCAGAGTCCAATGCCAGCTCAGTGGAAGCAGAGGGGTGGATTAGATTGCATGCTCTAAGGCCTGTAGAAATTAACACCAGTCTCTCTACATGGGCACTTTTCAAACCTTGAATGTGTAAGTTAGGAAAAAAAAAAATAAATCTGAAGATATCCCAGTATTGTGCTGAAGCTGGGAAGAACTCAGGAAATTCATGACTGATGGAAATGGATAGTGGAGGATACTGGAGTGTTCTGTAGATCAGGCTCTCTCAAAGCAAGTGTGAATTCTCATGATAGCCTGTTCTGCCTTGTGGATCTCTTTTATATGTTATGTCATTGATTATATGTGCAAGATTGGTGTTAGATAGCTGTAACTAGTCCCCAGTTGCATAAGCATGTGAAGCAGGGTAATGTATGTGTGCAACTTCTTTTGTTCCAGGATCAGGAACAAATCCAAGCAAGATTTCATCACATATCCCAGTCGGTGGGATAGTCCCAAGTCTCACCACATATCTTCAGCCTGTGCCCATGTCAGAACTGATTCAGTCACTCCCTACAAGCCACAGCTCTGGTTCACCTGCTCTCAGGCTAGGGGCCTGCTCCGTGTGGTGTGGCCTGGGGACGCTAACAGTGGGTAAATGGCAAAGGCCCTCATCCAGGTCAGTATTACTCCCACTGCTTTCTTCAGGCTCTTCACTGCAAGCTATGCTAAAAATAGAATAAAGACCACAGGTGAACTTTCTCCTAATTCCAGTTAGAGGACTTTTACTCTGATCAATACACTGGCTTATCTACAAATGCAATGCAGAAATTCTTCAGATGGACACAGGACTGCTAACAAGAAGGGAACATCTCTACACGCAATGTTAACAGAGTGAAAATAAAAATCTTTTCTCCTTCACGTTGCCGAGGTAAAATGAAGTGCTCTCCATGTCCCTGACCTGTCACCTGAGTTTCTCTCTTGTCTTTTTGTCCGTGGCAATAATGACAATGTGATCCCATAGGATGACTTTCTATTGAAGACCCAAGAAAGGCCAAATAGCTGAAATATTATGAGGTTTTTCAGAGAAGCAAAGATCTTGAGAAAAAATGACTTTTTTTTTTTTTTTAATGGCAAAAAGGCTGTGCCAGTATGACTCCTTCTTCCCGTAGTGCAGAAGGTACGGGTGTGCTTTTAAGGCCCTACAAGTGTTGGCATGAGCATCGCACATCTTGTACCTGTATTGCTGTGCTTTGTTGCTGGAATTTTGAAACGCCAAAGCTTATGTTACAGTGGAGGGAACCGAGACCAAGTAAGACATAGACATCATAGTGGAGCAGTTATGGTTCTAGCATAACAACAAGAGGCAGTAAGGACTTTTGCTTTGGAGAGGAGAATGGCACTGAGAACTACTGGGTTCTTTTGTTTTCAGAACCAAAGTGTGCCAAGCACACCTGTTTGCCTATTTTCCTGGATACTGTTACAAAAATAAATAGATATGGGTAAGAACATGGTGTGTGGAATAGAGTAAAGTATTAAAGACACTGTTTCATGAGATGTTACAAGCAAAATTAATTCCAGTTGGCTGGAAGGTAAATGCTACCGCAAGGCTTCAGGCACACATTTTGGATGACTAGAATATGAAATGCATACTCCTGTCTTAGAGAAGGGGGGGGTGTGTGATTGTCTGTGCTTGATTATTGATGTGTATATTTACTTTGTCTTACTGAGCAAGTCAAAAACATAGATGGGGAGTGTTCTGAGTAGGTTCCCAAGCCTGTGTTTGAGCAGGACTTTGGAACACTGCCTCCTGAATCTTCTGGGGCATGGGTCCTCTCCCTTGCCTGCAGACCATCTAAATGTAGGCTGAGAAGACCTCATCTCCTCTTAAGGGGAAAGGGTTGGAGATAGGCAGCCAAATTGCTGGCCAGTAAAGTTTATGTCCCTCCAGTGACTAGAGGGACCATCTCAATGAGTAGGTTAGACTGCAGGTGTCACTTCTGGATGTTTGAAGGTAGGTCAGATGTGTCCCACGCCTGCGGTCACACTTGCAGAGACACTTAGTGGGAGTTACCTGACTGCCTCTGTACTTAAAGATTCTGGGAATTATTGTATTCTGTAGACAACCCCTTGAGGGCAGCTGGGGATAGATGTGAATGCCACCCATTGCAAGTAGCTGAAACTACAACTACAACTCGTGCTCCCGAGTACTGGAGTAAAAAATACTTTCCAATTTGAGCATTTGGGAAATAAAATAATAACATAAAATCCCATCATTCTGATTTCCCTGTTGATTTCTGTATTCTGATATCACGTGTGTTCTGACATCAGTCAGGAGAACTGCTGGCTGCGGAGTTAATGCTGCACAGTGCCCTGGAGCAGAGCACACCAGCATTCCTGCGTTGCCTTTATTTTGAGGATTTGTACGGATATTAGCTGGAGCTGAGGTGCGATGTGGGAGGGAATGCAAAACACTCATCACAAGGAGATGATCCTTTTTGAAAGGATTATTTTATTTATTTCATTCTCTTTTTCAAAATAGTCCATATTGTCTTCCATTCCCAATTCCTCAGCAGTTTCAGAACACTTAATTAAAAAGTCATTTTCATCTATGTCTGGTGCCCTAGATAGCTTCTGCTTCCACTTTTGAGAGAAGATAAAATTCCCTAGTGAGGATAAATGGGAAAAATATTAGACCAAATTGGGAAGACGCAATTTCTGTGGAACACAGAGAGAAGGAAAGCGTGTGTAGAAATCACATCTCCTGACAAGACTGCTCAGGCAAGACATTACTCACAGGCTGGGAGTCAAATGGCTTCCTGAATAACACCAGGAAACAGCAGCGATCATCAAATGACACATTGCAAAATGATACTTTTGGGCAAATTGCTTAATGCATATGCATTTCAGCTTAACTTGCTGTGAAATAAGGACAACACAGTGTTCGCTCATCCCGGAAAGTAAATACGTAGGGAAGGTAATCAGTTCACTAGATATTCATGTCATGGAATGATACATCAGAGTGTGCTGTGCACTGAAGCTTATGCATGGCTGCCTGTTCTCAACAAACATGCAATTTCATATGGGGATATCTGCAAGCATCTACTTAATCATCCTGGGTTGGAGAGGTTTCACCAGTGTCCTGAATGGGAGGTACCGTCCCGTTCCTGAGAAGTGCTCCTACCCTCTGATACACGTCAATGAAAGTTCTGTACTCGATCACTCTGAATGTCATATACACTTTTTTCCGTGCGTGCTCTCACGCATGGTGGAAGACTAAATAGGCTACATTCTCTTGCCCCTTAAGCAGAAGGTTATTAAAGTGTGAACTCCATAGTTAAAGTTGGAAAGACAATTTCATAATTCATGTAGTAATGTTCCCTCTATTTAATAAGGCAATTCGTTGATCTGCACCAGCAAATTATACTTTTTGAGCATTTAAGTAATACTTCCACTTGGCTTCCAGTTTACGAGGCAATTTAGTATTTCCCTGGGCTCACTAGTGCTGACTGTACAGAACTTCTGGTGTTGGGCATTTATTCAGCATAGAAGCTTGAACAGTTATTGCTACTTTATGCACAATTTGGGAATATTTCCTTTTAGAAATCTCCCCTTTGCTCAGCTACCATCAGAACCATTGGAGTACACTCAATTCTGGCAAACAAATCCAAATAGAATGGAGTAGTCCAAGTGAGCTGTGTAGGCAGCCAACATCAGGAACACCTGGACCAAACAGGACATGGTGCCAGATTTCTAAAGGCAGCCTGACCTGGTCACCATCTCTTCAAAAACACCAAAGGACTCGCTGTCTCCCCTGAATAATGGGGAGAATTCAAACATAGGAATCAGGTGCCTTGAGGAAAACTGTTTCAGAGGGAGCCGTTGAACAAGAACTGGTGGTATTTCTGTGTTGAGCCCGAAATGATTTGAAGAAGATATTTTTATGACCCTAAAGCTGTTTTGGTTTTCCGCTTAGGTTGGCTCATATAATGAAAAATACTGCTGCTCTCCACAAGCCTTCCCTCATCCCATGTCCATCAAGGCAGTCCCAGCTGGAATCCTTGCAGTGCTGGCAGCAGAAGTCCCCTGGACGCATCCATTTGCAGTCATGGTCATGCTGGAAATCTGCCAGGATACTGGAGCTGATTCCTGGAGACAGAAGTATCCTGCCTGTAAAAGTCCTTGTTCCAAATGGATCTTTCTTCAGCTAAAAGCCCACCCTAGACTGGACATGTAAACAGGTTTGTTCCAGGATATTTCAGAACATTTTTGAGAAATTTCCTTTAGGTGGCAGCAGGAGTACAAGAATATTCAACCTTTTCCATACTCTGGGCTGCTGTGGTGGTGTGCCTGCATGCTGAACATAAAGCCAGTTTTACAGCCCTTTCACAGCCTAACGCACATGGGTTTTTATTTTCATTATTAGAGCAACCTGCTGATGAGCTGCACTCATGAGTCAAGATCCCCTCACCTGTCTGGCCAGTCCTTTGGGTCTCTGTATGTGACTGCTGTGGCAGTCTGGACACTTAAGAGTACGGAAATGATACAGTCCATGCCTACGGGATCTCAGTCTCGACTCAGTATTGCCTACACATAACATTGTGATGGAGTGTGAAAGGCAAGGAGATGGGGAGGAGAATGCTCAAGATTACTGTGTTGCTTTTTCACCTGTTTTACAAGTCAAGGTGAAAATATCAGTAGTCTAAATACAACTGCCGTAGAGTTGCTAAACTTTGCAGAATTCTCCATCTCTGGGATGGCCCTGCTGCTTGCTTATCTGCTGAGAGGCCAAAAGATTCCTCCCCTCATTTTCAGACTCCTTCCTTCCAGTGTTGTTTGCTTTGTAAGGAAATTCCCAGCTAATGTGTCCCTCACATTCTCTGGGAAATGCTTTGAAGTTTATGGTCTGCTTGTCAGACAAGGCAGCCTGCAAAGCCCTGTCCATTTGGACACCAGTATGCCTTGGGGGTCTCTCAGGAAGAGGAACAGGGATCTGGAAGGGTCGACTCTCTGAACTCCGTAGGATGCCATTCAGGCACTTCCATCCACCTGGAAATGAGCCAGTAGCCCTCAGTACTGCTGAGGCTAGCCTTGGGCTTGTGGGAAGCAAGGCAGAGGCTGAACTATGGCTGTTGTCTCTCCCTCACCATTCAGTGACTGATGTGGGATCTAGCTGGCCGTTGTTGGGGACCTTAAGTGATTCCCATGTGCTGCTGCATAAGAGCCTGCTCTGCTTCAGACCCTTCTGCTTTCTGAACGTGCTGGCCTCAGACTCTGCATTTCTCAGTGCTCTCCAGAGGAGAAATCATGTTTTTCCTGTATGTTGGGCTCCTGCCTTCTCCAGAGGACCTTGAAGTGGCAGTACCTTTTTGAAGAGCAAGCAGATACACCTGATCTGTACATTGCAGTGACTTGTGGAAGCTGCTGGCTAGGTGGCATAGGTCCCAGTATCCTGGCATTCTCTGTCACGCTCAAACCTCCTTCCATTAATCTGTCAATGAACAACTACCGTTGCCTCACACCCTCCTGGAGCCTGGCCATTTATCCAGCTTTTATGGTGAGTAAATAATATGCTCAGTTATATGTCTGGAAATAAGGTTCGGTACAAATTCCTCAGGCAATCAATATACAGAGTCGTTTTATGTTAGAAATAGCTTGTTCCAAATGGCCATATATATCTTTATTATACTGTAAATTCTCACACTGTCACTGGAAGCCACATATGCCTTCTTACCCAGCTTTGGTTGCAGAGCAAACTCCTTCCCTTTCCAAGCCTCTTTCTCTTCTCCTGTCCCCTTGACTCAAGGCTTAGGAATTTACTGACCTCTCCAATGCGCTGCAAAATCTCCTTCCCTTCCTGATACGAAAGAGACCTTTTGGGATATTTTTCTCCATTAGAAGACCCCACTGCTGCTTTCTTCCAAATAAAAAAAAAAAATCAGGCTTTGAATATCCATGCCCTATAGGCTTACTATTTTAGTTGTGTTTTCTCTGTCAAAATTATTTCTGTGGCAAAAGCCTTGAGATCTCCCGCCCAGCACTGAGCCCTGTTCTGTCAGGTACTGTACCTTTAGCCATCTTGGTCATCTGCATACTCTGGTTAAGGTCTCTCCAGATCTGGGGACTAGTCTGAAGGGTTTGTGAAAGATAAAGCTGTGGGACCTGGGTGATCAGATAAAGCGAGGACAGTTCTGGCCACATCATGGAATACATTTCAGGCATTGGCACTGCAGGCAGGGATGGGGGGGATGGGTGGTTGCTGCCCCTCAGCAGCTGGGGGGCTGGTTCCCTGTCCTATGCTTTAGCTAGAAAATTGCTGGCAGCAGTATAGGATGAAGGTTTTGGTTGCTGTGAGTCTTCTCTGTGAGGAAAATGTAAAAAACTCAGGTGAGAAGCAGAGCGTGGTGACATTTGCAGATGGAGAATGACAGCCTTCAAACATGGGCACAGCTGACTCCCTAGAAGCACTCCCATTCTCCTTCCTGAGATGGGGAAATGAAAGCTCTTTGCAGGGTTAAAGTTATAGGCATTGGAGACTGCAAAATAAACAATAATGGCTTGAAGAGAAGACAGAAAGATGAAGCATGGCTGTGCCCTGGGAACAGTCACTGCTTGCTCAGCATGTTTTGCTGCTGTACACCAGCTCAGAGTGGGTACCACCTTCAGACTTTGAATTACCTTAAGGAAAGTAACTCTTTTTTACTGTTCTTAGCACTGTTGTGCCTGGAGAGAGCGAGCAGGGCTTGTTCTGCTTGTTCAGCTGCAGCGAACCTCTGGTTAAGTGAGAGCCAGAGACTGCCAAGGAAGAGAGGGGGGTGGTGCTCACAAGAGTGAGGAGCATGGGTTGTGTAGCTTACTGTGGGTCTCAGCTAAGCTCAGAAGAAATAAATTTCTTTGCAAATCCAGTATGTTTGAACAGAAGTCCTGAGGAGGCAACTAAAATGCCTTGCTGGGAAACCATTTTTCAGGATGAAGGTAGATAATCAGGTGCATCCACCTTGCAAGCCTGTGCCTGGGTGGAAGGGGCTGAAACATGGCCCACAGGTCTGGTGTAGAGAAGTTTCTCCCCACCTAGTAAAAGCTCCCCTTGGAATAAGAGTATTTCTCTATGCCAGGGGCTGGTGCTCTGCTTAGCACGGGGGTGCCCACATCTTCAGCTGTGGAGATATTAGTTGTGGCTGAGCCATGACCTTGAGCAGGGCTCTCAGGGGAGGCTCGCTGCCAGCTCTGTGGTCTGACAGAGAAGGGATAAGTGCAGGTGCTTATCATGGCTATGTGACATGTTTGGGAAGGCTGTTAGTAAAACACAGCCAGAAGGACTGGCTCTGGCCCCCTGGGACAAGGCCCACATCTCTGAGAGCATCACCTCCCTGCGCTAGACAAGGTGTGAAAACCCCACCACAGCTCCCTGAAGGCCAGCACTGGTTGTGTGTGGAGGCAGAGCTCTGCTGGAAAAGCCAATGTAATCCTGCAAAATGAAGTCACAGCTGGAGGCAACAGGCTAGTGTAAATCACCATGACCTGATTGATTTCAGGGCCAGCCTTGGTATTGAAGATGTCGCAAAAAGTTCTTTCGAAGGGATCCTTAGAGAAATGTTTTCTCCTTGGTCTCCTGTTAACTTGCCTGTGATAATACATATGCAGTGTGCTATTAGTGTGGAGTTTGTTCACGAGAAAAAGAAAGAAGGAGAGAGACTGCTGTTCATCTTATTGACTGCTTATTCACTTCTTTAAAAGTAATTAGGAGTTTAATCAGAGTTTCTATGGATTTTTGGGGGAATCTGTAATTAAAATCTGCACAGTCCCCTTGCATTATATACTTAACTTTCTCCCAGAGCTGCTCAAATATCTTTAATATTCTCACTTCTTCTAATGGAAACTGTCAAGTACCCCAATATAAAAACGAACAGCTAACGAAATCGCTGCAACAGGCCGCCAAACCACAGCCCCCAACAGTTTTTTGTTGTTTGGAAAGGTCTGATCTGCGATAACAGCCCAGGCTCTAGGTTAACAGGCCTGATTGACTCCAAGCTGCTTTTTCTCTAATGAATAGAGATGTTTCTTTTCTTCAGTGTAAAGAGTGCAGCGTATGGAGAGGGGGAAGGGAAGGAGAATTAAAAAGAACGCCATCTCACTGTGTAGGGATGAAGCCAGTCTCTTGATAAGCTTTCAATTAAGAGCAGATTAAAATTAGGTTTATCTTCTCCTGAAAATGGCAATGACGTTAATATAATAATACAATGTAATAACTTAATAACCCAGTTGGAAGTGACTCATCCACATTGGAAAGATCACAATTTTGCTGCCTAGTTCTGGGGAGGTTAAGCGTGCCCTGTCCCTCATTCCTGTGGGTATGCAGGCACCTGTGGGGAGAGGCAAAGCTGGACAGTAATTGACGGCCTGGCTGCTTCTCCTCTCTGGCTGGTCCTCAGGGTGGTTGGATCATCTACCTTCAGGGCTGCTGGGAGGTGAGAGTTGGGTCAAGAGTGGCTGGGGAGATGATTAAGGGCTCTGATTTGCCTTGAAATGCAAATCTTCTGATAATTAGTGTATTCCTGGAGGAAGATCTTCACCTGCTGGCAGGCGTTGTATTTGGAGGGTAGCCAGGGTTAGTTCAGCTTTCTCTCTCAGTGGCAGACCTACAGTCCTTGCTTCTCCATCAGCTCTTGTCTGGTGGGAGGGCCCTGTGTGCTTGGCCCATGCCACCAGGAAGGGACCAGTGTCATCCGGTGGCCCCAAGGAACAGTTAGACCCTGGTCTGAGCCACAGGCTTGAAGTGCGTTTGCCTCCCTGTGAGACCTTGTGTTTGGAGCAGCTGGTGTTCATGTGCAGCCGAGTGTCACCACCACTCCCTAATACGCAGTCCAACACACGGGCACAGCCCTGGGATGTGGCTTTGTTCAGGTTGCCTCAGGTGCCTGGGAAGCCAGTGAGATCTGGCCTCCCAGTCTCCTTTGTCTTTCCTCCTGCTCTAATGTTGGTTGAACTGCTCTTTGTGCATCACTTTGAATTCCTTGCTGCTGTCCTTCACAGTTTAAGGATACAAGGAGCTGGTTTGGCCATGTGTCTGAGTTTGCATTCAGACACTCAACTGCATTCGGATCTCCCTTGTAAGTGAAGAAAGTCTCTTGACCACATCAGCTGAGCAGTGTGTTCCTGAGCACATAGGGCAGTCTGGCAGGCCAGCAGCTACGGCAGAGGATTTTCTTCCCTGTGAACTGCTCCCAAAGTACCTGTTCCCTCACCCCTATGAGACCCAAGGCTTCCAGCAGCATCATGAAAGTTGGTGCTCGGCCAGCTGTTTTGGAGCTGTATATTGAAGCTGTGCTGACTTGGGCTGCTCCACTGCTTCAGATCTGCTCCACACCAATTCCTCCTTGGCTCCTTTCTGTGTGCCACTGGCTTTTCCCAATTTCTGAACCCAACCTGTTCCTGGAGAAGTACTCTGTCAGCATTTCTCTTGTATGGTGCACAGAGGTGTGAGCGGAGACTGAGGCTCTGTTTTTCTAGGTGCTCTATTAGCATATAGTCCTACCCCCAAGCAGTTTGGTATGACTGACAACAGAGATTTGAGGTCCAGAGGCGTGTGATGGGTCTGTGTGTAGAAGCAACAGTTGAGGCTCCGCAGAGTCCCCCAACTCCCGGACCTCCCTGCTTACCCAATCCCATTGCTCCAGCAGGGAAGGGACAAGGTCCCAGAGCTTTGAAGTATAGTAACCAGTGTCTGGCATCACTAGGAAAAGATCAGGGATCAAACACCCATGGCTGGTTGTTCCCTAGTTCTCAGTCCAGCCCATCACATGCGTTAAGGACTATGAAATCTGCTGGCCTTAGCAGGAGTTCATCTCCTCTGTTCGGGTAAAGGAAACAGATTTCCTCTGCCACAGGAGAGTGTTAGTGAAAGCTGCCCCGTACAGTGTTTGCTGCCCTGTGCTCAGGTGTTGACCCCTGCAATTAACCCAGACTGTCACTCGGGAAGAGCCTGATTGAACTGGTGTCGTGAGAGAGTGCAGCTGCTCGTTCAGCTCATGTCTAGCTGAGGCTGGATGATCTCAGACATGCCCTTTGGTTTCAGGGACAAGGCTGGTATATCCATTCCTGCAGTCCAGACAAGGTAGCATTTTCCTGCTCTTCCTGGACAGAGACTACATCAATTTATTTATGTCTGAGAAAATCACAGTCAGAAATACTCTTTTTTTTTTTTTAATGAACCTGTGCTTGAGATCATAGGAGTCCACTTTCCTTTTAATATCTGTGGTGCTTTGAATGGAGGATGCACATCTGGTTTACAGCTGCTGGAACCTGTAATCCCACTGCAGATTTGGGCCTGGTCCTGCAATGAGCTCCAAGTCCTCTGCTTATAAAACTGTGTGGCTCTGTGTTAAATCCCTGTGAGGGCCAGAAATCAGCCTCCCAAGGTCCTGATTGCCAGAGCAAAACTTTTGTAGGCACCACTTGTACAAGGGCTCACTAGCTGGGATTAACCTTGATGCTTACCATCTGTTTGATACCACTGCATTGCTGGATGTTCTGTCCAGACAGATTTGCTGTTAACATCAATCCCTTACATCTCCTGCTGATCAGATGTGAGATGATGCCTGCTGCCTCCTTGAAGGGCTGCTCATGTTGGGTGTCCTCTGCACACCCTGCAGAACGGGTGTGATATGGCTGATTTCTCACTGTCCCTTGGCAGAGGTGACGGTGCAAAGATGCTTACACCATACCTGGTGCTTAGCCCCTCCAAGAAGCTGAGAAGATCAGCTGCAGAGGGAGAGGCAGGAAGGAGCTTCCTACACAAGGTAATCTCTGGTGTCTTTAGCTCCCTCTTGGTTGAGCTTTGCCAGCTGCCCGCTGGCTTGAGGAGATCTGATTTGGCTGGAGGTGATTTTCTCATCTAATTTAATGAGCTGATCAACACTGCAGCCTGTAAATCATGTGTATTTGTCTCTGTGCCCTACATGGTGTTTTATGGAGGAGAGTGTAAAGCTCTTCCCTTGTCATGAAAGCTATTGTCTTAGTCCAGAATCTGGACATTGAGCTTTACCCATGAGAAGTGATCAGATTAAATGAGTTGTCTTCCCAAATAGAGCACTCAAGACCTCCCAATAATAAAGTGTAATGATATATAATTTTCAGCTGACAATGTCTAAGCACTTAAATGAGTTACTGTGCTTTTTTGTGCTGACCACTCTGTTACATGCTGGAGATTTCCTGCACCTCACTGTGTCAGTGGCTTTCTTGTGCCCTTGAGTTTATTTAGCTGAAAACAATGAATTAAAGCAGCTTTCCAGTGAGACAAACACTTACCTGTGCCTAAATGCAAAACCCTTCAGAGCAGTATTTACTCATGTCTGACCTCTAATGTGGGCCTAACCCTTTACCTTTTGAGTTCAGTAACTCACTGTGATTGACTGCACGATGGGTCTGCATAGTCCAGTGCAGGTGCAGGTTGGACAAGTTCAGTGGTAAAGAAAGTGAAAAACAATAAGCAACTGAATTAACAAGGAAAGATTGGCCTGGAGAAAAAAAGACCAGATTTCTTTCTCTTGACATTATGGGCTGTGGGTTTTTAATCCGTAAAATGGATGGAGTATGTAGGACTTAAAACTCTAGCTTTAATTCAGCAACACTTCTAATGCACTGGAAAGTGATTCCATGGAGTGTGACAGCACAGCAATACTGTGGCCATGACTCTAACCCAGTCCCTTGTGGTTTTCTGTTTCCCAGATGAGGATATTAGAGTGGGAAAAGAAATGGCTTGAAAGCAATCCAACTGGGAAGTAGTTAGATCCTGTGTAATAGCCATAATGAGTGAAGAGCAAAGGAAAACCAGTGAAAACAGGGAAAGGAAACAAAACAAAGCATCAGCACCACCAGCAGGAATCTATCTGTCCATCCTGCACTGGTCATGGGGCTCAGTTCCTTTACCCTGCTCTGATTTGATTTTGAAGGTCACTCAACACCCATCTGTGATCAGGAAAAAGTGTCCCTCTTTCCTGTGTCTTGTCTGAGGTGACACCCATTGGGTTGCTTTTTACCACTCATTGTATTGGTGACCTGGTTTCTCTGTGCAGAATCTTTTGATGGCAAAAGTGGGAGGACAGTTCTGGGGCCTCAGTTGTCCCCAGGCTTGTGTCTGACCTCATGTCTCTCTTAATGTCAGAGTCTGTCACTTCAGTGCTTACCAGGGTGTGCTTCTGTTAGAGGTGCTGCCTGTGTCCGGAGGCTTTGTTGCTGATACTCAAGGCTAAACTTTGCTGCCTCTCCAGTACTGTTTGGAAGCTCTTCTCCTCCAAGTCTTTGAGGATAATGAAGGCATCAGTTTCTTGTTTGGATTTGTGGAGCTTTAGAAGGTTAAACTGGGGGCTGCTTTCTGGGACTTCTGTGTCCCATCACCCATGTCCCGTGACAGCACATTTGGTAAGTGCCTGCTTAGCTGCATTTCCCTCCAGATGCTTACAAGTAGGACAGCTACATAGATTTGTTAACACTGTCAGGGGAAAAAAAAACATAGGATATTTTGCAACAAAAGTTTAATTTTTATTGTAGCGATGATATAGGTTGTTTTCTTGAGCTTTGGCCTGTATTATTTTGGCCTGCTTTTGAAGCACGTGTTTTTTAATGGCTTTCCATTGACTGACAGAGAAGGCTTATTGTAAAATTGTAATAGAGAAATTTGAATGTTGCGCTCTACAGAAAAATAAGACATTCATGTGGTGCATCATAAATAGGGAAATTTAGCCTTTGACAGCAAGAACAAGCTCAGCTGATTGTGGATGTTTCTGAGGATGCTTTTTAGCTTTGTCCCCTCTCAACAGCATAGTCAGGACTGGACCTCCTACTTGGGTGTGTGAAAGCTCCTTGTCTTTGTTCTTGAGCGGCCAGGGCTAGCCAACATTGATAACTGTGTTCAGTGTTCAATAAACAGTGTTTATTGTTGTTGGAAAAAAGTAATTCCCCTTCTGGAAGTGAGGAAGGTGTGATTTGTAAATAGAAGTCTGGGAGCGATGCTGTGGCTGCAGATACAGCGAGGGTTTAACAGAAACGCAGCAGAGCTGGGTTATGTATGTATCGGTGTGTGGGAGC
This sequence comes from Ardeotis arabs, assembly GCA_011801015.1. NCBI lineage: Eukaryota > Metazoa > Chordata > Aves > Otidiformes > Otididae > Ardeotis > Ardeotis arabs. The sequence continues at coordinate 14,188 of JAAGAY010001839.1, forward strand.
AGAACAGCCCTGTCAAAATGCAGACTCTGCTTGCCAGAGCCACTGCCCTGGATGGGACCCTGCAGAAAGCAGACACTGTGCGTAATGGGTCGTGTACCAGCCATGCTTACTACGGGGGAATTCTCCAAATTATGCGGGACTGGGAAAACATGCCTAACAGCTTCATTTGACATAATATCAAACATGAAATATCTTTAAGAAAAGTATCTTACCTCGGGCATGTTGTAGGTACTGAGATGCCTCCTAAGGCTTGTTACGCAGGCCATGGCTGTTTTCCTTTGAACAGATGATACTGATTGTATAGAGTGATGTTCTTTCAGAGGATCTCCGCTCATCTGCCATGCTTTCGCAGGTTTTCAGCTCTCAGGAGACTTTGCTCTGCTCTGGTCTCGCACCTGGACTGTCTTTGTCATTAATTTCCTCTGGAGCTGAAGCACGTGAGCTGTAAATTCAGATGCTGGAGGAGCGTTTGGGAATGTGCCACTTGCCCTATTCCTGCACTTTTCCTTCAGCATTTGCCTTTGGCCACAGTTGGAGGCAGGCTCCTGACCAAGGTGGACACACATCCATCCTGGCAATGCTGTTCTTTTTTAGTTATTCTTGTTTTCCTCTCCCACCCTTTTGGCACCCCATTCTCTGTGCTGAGAAGTTGATTGAGGACATACCTCGGCCCCTTCCCTAACTTAAGCCTGGCATCAGCTTCAGGCTGGATGTAGAGAGGGCAATGAGCAACTCAGGTACTGGTCCCTGGCTGCCAGTTTATGCAGCAGCCCTGCAGGAGAAGCCTCCCTTTCTTAAATATTGGATTCTTATGGTAACTGCAGATATGCTGGACTGTCCCTCGCAGCACTTATCTCCCTGATGTGTGCAGACGGCTCCCTGCCCTGGGCTTGGCCACTGCTTAGTCAGGACATAGATGTTTCGTCTGTTTTAATCTGTTCCTCACAAATCAATCCTAGAAGCCTCCCAGCCATTTCTGCTGCCTTTCTCTCAATGCCTTGCAGTTTGTTGATACCCAGCCTGGTGCTGGGGATTTAAAAATTTCTATGTGTATTTTTAAGCAAGCAGCTCTCTGCCCTCAGCTCTTGGAGAGCAGCAGCTGAAGGCTGTGTGCATGGAGGTGTACAAGGAGGGGAGGCTGGAAAAGGGATGCTTGCTGTCTTTCCCTGACCCCATTGAGGACCTGCTTGGAGCCCATGCCTTTTTTCGAGTCTGTCACCTCAGTCATCGGGGAGCTGCTGGAACAGGCTGGGAACAGGCTGTGCTGATGCCAATGGCGCTACACAAAAAGGCATTCACAAATAACGAAGCTCTGAAACACCCTGAGCAAAAGTCTCAGCAGCTTGAATTGGGGTCACTTGTGCCTTGGAGAGAAGCAGGCTGGGCTGGGGGAGTGGGGAAGAGACCTCTCCCTCTTCTGCCTGGCTGGGGGAAGGGACCTCTAAGGCAGTGGGGAGTGAACCTGCTTCCACTGATTGTCCATAGGAAAGCTGGGCTCTAGCAGAGGTCCTTAACCCTGGTTACCTGGTCACCCTGGTCTTCCTCAGACCTCACGTGGATACCCAAAAAAGCATGCTCCCAGCCACAGAGCTTGGGTTTCTGAGGCTGCTGTAGGCAAACAGACGCTGCTCACAGACCAGCAGTTCATGTAGCCTCCTGACTCTCTGTGGTGCCCTGAGCAGCCTTGTACAAGTTGCCACCTTGCTCCGTGCCTCGGTTTCCCATTTTTTGTAACAGGACAATAACACTGATCTACCAAGGGGAGGGGCTGAGGTGAGGAAGGATGTTTGTGTCATTATGGCTGTCCCTGCCTGAGGGGATATTGTTCCCAGAGAGTGACAGAAGGTTGGTTTTGAGACTAAGGCAGAAGGATACTTGCCTTTGCTAATAAACCAGTGGTTGGCTCTGGCCACATGATGACAGCTCTTCATGTCTTTTCCTTAAAACAAAAAGTCAGATCCCACCAGCTCCAAGCAGCACCAAGGGCTTTTTAAGCTTATCGTTGTACCAGTCAGCCTGTGGTCCCCATTTGAAGGTGTTATGCCTCTGGCTAAAGGAAGCTCTTCAAGTCAAGTCACAAGGTCCCACCACAGCAGAGTATGTAAAACATTGGCTTTCCACGGGCTATTCTTGCTTCATGAATCAACTCTGAAGGAAGGAAAGAACATTTTTAAGGCTGTACTGAGTGGGAGCAAAACCTGCCTCCCAGGTATTCAACAGCAACCAAGCTGCTAAAGGACTTTACCAGCAAAATTTCTCTGCAGTGCAATACCTAGGGTTGAGCCGTCAGTGCTACTTGCTCTGAAGATCTGAAGACATGAGATGCAGACGTGGGACGTAGTGTTGCTGTTCCCCATACTGGAATGCTTAGTAAGTGTGCAGATACCAGCTGGATGTGTGTTCAGGGTTATTACAAGTGCAATCACCAAATGCTCTCTCCTGAAATCTTGGGGCTGCTCTGCAGCAGATTAAGAGAGCAGAGGCCCATATGCTATTTCACTGGTTGAAGTGGAGAGAACAAATTAAAGTGCCTATTTTAGTACAGTGAGGCAGCTGTGCTCTTCTCAAGGCAGTTCCTGAGAAGCCACCTATCCATGGTTGACGCAGGGGAGAGCATCTGGCCTAGCAACAGCCAGTTAGCCAGAAGTGAAGGGGCTGGCTAATGCTTGCTGTTGAGGAAACCTTTGGATGACAGCTTGGCAAAGATTGAGGGGCAGATGCAAGCCCCAAAAGCTCCCCACTAAGCAGTGTCAGATGCCTTTCATGGGACTGTCACATGCCAGGTGAGAAGGAGCTGTGACTTACGCAACAGGGCTTTTTAGAGCTCAGTGGCAGTGGGTGTCAGGTGTTCAGTGGGATTTGTTCACTGTTGGTTGTGACCCTGAGTTACCATCTTCAGAGCAAACCTGGGGAACTCGGTTGGAGGAATACTCTTCAGCTGCTTCCCTGCAAAGGCAGGCAGCTACTCAAAGAGCCTGTAGTGATTTTTAAGCAGTACAGACATATTATGTATATCACGTTACTGTGAAGCCTTGGTGCACTCTGGAAATGTCTAGTGTTCTTATTCTTCTGTTAGCAAAATGAGGTTTAGGAAGTTTAAGTGACCAGAATCCCAATAGATTTCTGCATGAAGAGAAAATGGAAAAGTGAGGGTGTTGTCACGCCTTGCCACAGCCATAACAAGTGACAATCAGATGTTGCTAAGTGTGCTTGTTCTTTATTTCTAACATAGCTTTTATAATAGAAACAGAGAAAATGTCACTTCAGTGTTAATAGATCACAAGAACCAAGTCGCTCAGAGGATGCAGTCCCTCCCTGTACACGTTCATAGATGCTGGGTGTATTTATTTGTTTCAACACCCAAAATACTGTAGGGGGATTGTCAATACTTTCTTTTAACCCCTTGCTGATAGTGCTTTATAGTTCATGTGAGGTGATTCGGTTAAATTAAACCACACCAAATCTAGGTTGAAGTTTCCTTTACTTGGCGTTTAGGAGCTTACACTTTGGAATGAGTTCACCTTGTGATATGCATGTTTTTTGGTGCTCCTGGGCTATTCCTATGTGGTCCAGAGCTGAGAAAAGTCACTCTGTTATCAGGAGGTTTTAGTTTGCCAAGCAGTGTCTGCCTGTCTCCTGAAAAAGTTCTTATGGATCCGGAGTCAATAAAAGGTTCCACATGATTGTTATAAATGGTTGACTGCTTTAACGCAAAATAATAATTCCTTTCCTTTTCCAGGTGAAAACTTGTCTCAAAGATGAAGTAATTGGCTGAAGGTCCCTCAGAAAATGTAAAGTAGAGACAGGATATGAACCCAAGTCACCTGACATCGCATTTGATGCTCTCTTAAGCAAACTGCCTGCCTGCATTATGGGAAACTCAGCAAGAAACATGGCTAATAAAGCTTCCCAGCTGCCTGGAAGAATGACTTTGCTGCTATACATCAGGTAATACTTTAGATTTAAGAAATGGCATAACTTGTAAGGAGGAAGTTTACAAAATATGTCATCTGAAGACACTGCCATGTTTAATGCATTTGGTGCCAATGATTTGCTTTCCCTTGCTATGCTGTTTACAGAGCAGCTGGTGCAGAGCTGTTGAGCTTGCTATTGAAGATGAAAGGCTGGTTGTTTTTCAAAGCCCTTTGTGCCTCTTTGCTCCTAACTGGAGCTGTCAGTGCAGATGCTTTTTATTTCCTTTATCAGTGGAGGTCTGAAGTCCCTTCTCTACAGATTTCCTCAATTCAAAGGAACATTTCTCTTGCTCTTAGTCCCAAAAGACCTGGAGGGTCTTTGCTCTTTTGTTTGGGCTGAAGACTCCACAGGCAACGACAGTGCCTTGGAAGGACTGCTAAAAAACCTTTAACCCCTAGACAGCCACTGTCCCATCTGAAGTCCTTTGAGGAAGGCATGAGGAATTCAGTCTGTTGTGCTCATTTCTGTGTCCTGGAAATGAGAACATCCCTCTTGAACTATAAAGATGCAGTGAGAAATTTCTGGTGATTATTAATTAGTGGTGTTTACAATGGCACCTAAAGGATGGAGCTTCCTCCCTCAAAACAGCCACAGAGAGCATGTGTTAAGCACTGTACAAACTCTCAGAAAAAGATGCTCACTGAAGTTGTTTAAAAACCAAGTAATCAAAGCAGCAGAGTCTTCCCCATTTCAAAGCTGAGGCACTGAAGCTATGGGAGGTCAAGTAAATTGCCCAAGATCATGACAGGAAGATGAGACACAGCTGAGAATTAAAAACTAGGTGCTGCTTTGGTATCTTAACAACCTGTTTTTCCTGTTGTATGCCATCTCTCATGCACTGAAGTAGGCTGAATTACAGGATTTTCTCTCTCATATAGTCTCATATAGTCTGTCAGCTGGTGGTTCTGTTACTTTGGTGGGGGAACTATCTTAGAAATCTCTCTGATCAGTTATTAAATCTGCATGATATCACTTTTTTTTGGAATGTTCTAGCCAATGAGTTTCTCTCAGAGCTGATTTAATTGGTCCTTAATGGCAATCTAAAGGGCTGTCACTGCGATGCCCGTTCCAAGCACACAGCCTTCCCACCCAGCCTGCACCAGCAGGGTTATCTGTCAGTCAAAGCGATGCTCCTAAATGGCTACATTGCCCAACTGGGAAACAGTCTATGCAAATCTCATAACGAAGCTCTACTGAAAAGAACTGGATCCTGAGTGTTCTCCAGAGCTGTCCCTGCCAGTGCATTCAAGTGACTTCTGACTGATGAAATGCTCTTCAGCTAAATGTGCTTTTCATCTGTAAATGTGTTTTCTGTAAATGATTCATAAAAGTGATTCCAAGTGGTATTTTTCAGGTTGCCTTGTAGCCCTGCTGCCAACACACATCCCTTGCTGACCAAACAGTATAGCTCTGGAGAAGAGCTGCAGCTGAGCTGTTTGGAGTTGTGCGGGGCTGGAAAGCTCATAGCCTTGCCACTCTCAGCTGAATGAGAGAGAAACTATCCCAAAGTCACAGTGTTCACAATGGCCAGAGCAGATCTTGCTCTCCTTGCTGAGAAGTCTGAACACTGAGCAAAGGGTAAATTGACCCTGAGTGTGCTGAAACCAAAGGAGTAATGACTCTATATTTCCAGTTTTAATGTTCTCCACTTATCAGAAAGAGATGGCACCTGGACACGGGAAATCCAAGCAACTATCTGCTTGTTCACAAAAAATGTTTCCTTCCTGCTTTATTTCTTGGGATAGTATTTACACAGCAAACCACATGCAGAATGCTCACAAACTTCTTCCTCCTGTGCATCCACCCGTGAGCTACTTCTTCGCTGTTAGTGATTACCCATTACAGGATTGAGATTAGAATTGCATGAATGTGAAGAGGGCGACATCACTGCCAAAGAAAACTTATGTCCTGCACCTCAAGTGTCAGGTCACCAGAGAACTGTGTAAAAAGTGATGAAAATGCATATGGCTACCACTGAAGGTGACTGCCTCTTAGTAGAAAATGTAGTTCTTTCTCTCTCTGTTATATTTGTTCAAATTGCACAATATCAGTGCGAATAGCATTCCGCAAACCTGAAAGACTAGCTTCAGTCACACCAGAATTCTGTACACAACTGAAAACTTAATGTGAATCTTTTAAGCCCTAAAGCATTGCTCTCACTTTGCTTTCTCAAGCAGCCCAATCTGAGAATGGCACAAATTATCTACCTGATTCTGTAACCAACTTTGCTGATTTCTATTTTAAAAAGGTTTTGTTGATTTTTATTTTGTAAATTTTAACCTTTTCAAAAAATACCCCAAGTGCACTAAATATGTCATCTCCTGCCACAGAACCCATTTGGCTTAATAATTAAGAGATTGATCACCACTGGCAACAGGCATCAAAGTTTAAACTGTGCATAACTATTCTCTGTACTAATGCAATAAAAGTGGGTTTACTTTTACAGTGGTAATTTTAGCAGCAATCTAAATCAACACCCTGTTGATAATCAGACAAATCTTCCTTTAAACAGAAATGCAGTGCAAGTGAGCTAGTTAGTATTATGGGCACATTATTGTCTTTACTTTCCGCAATCAGCTTTTATTCATGCTTTTACAATAGGTGTAAATTTTTATATTTCCTTAGGCAAGCAGAAGAATGAACTGAACTTCTAGAAAATTACTTAAAATAGGCTATGGTGATAAGAAATAGACAATCCTCTACAATATGTAAAAGGTCAATGGATTAGAGTGCCGAGTTCTGCAAATGGGCAGCCCTGCTATGCTGGAGCTGGCAGTCAGGCAGCAGCAGCAGAAAAGCTTGACTGGAGGGGTGTTTGAAGTGTGGCAGGGTGTTTTCTGTATGGATGTGTGTTGGGGAATTTGTGAGAGGAGAGATAGAATGGTGGGGAAAAATTTATGTGACACGAGGCACAGCCACTGAGTAAACGGTGTTGGAAGAGGAATCATCTTGCATGAGGTTGGAGGACTTGCTCCTGCGAGACCCGGGCTCCCTCAGGTGTGCCTTGTCTTCATCCCTCAATCCCAGGCTTCTCTCAGCTGTGACCAGGTGTAGGAGAAGTGAGGGAAATCAGGGAAGTGGCTTTGTACCTTTGTGTGATACAGTGGCAAACACACTGTGCAGAGAGAAGAGCAGCTCTGGAAAGCTCTGGGTAGGAGCAGCTGCATGTATTTTCCCATTATTTTAACAATGTTGCTTTAAAATTTGAAAGAAATCTTGTTGTGCTGAAGTTTCAAGGGTACTCATGGCATGGAAAAGCTTGTTGCTCCACATGACTGTATTCCCAAGCTGCATTGCCTCAGACAAGTAATGTGGCAGCTCACACTTGCATTGCTTCCAAGGGTGGAGCTTTTGTTTTTCTTGGTTTTGAGGTCCAGCCAGAGGAGCCTGGGTCAGTCACAGGATGCCTTGTGTGCTTCCCACTGGAAACTCTAGGTGGATTTATGCTTTATTTGGGGATCACCACTTTACTTTTTGTCAGGAGTGCAATTCCTGTAGGCTCCCAGGAAAATCTGTTCAGCTGAACATCTAGATAGACATGTTAATTATTATCCTTTCTTCTCCTTTAATGTCTGGATAGTCCCTTGCCATCCTCTTCCAAAACGAGACCACCCTTGAATCAGTTTGAGTGCTACATGCAATGTATTGCTCCCACCTGACTAGAGACAGCTGTTCTGCGTGCATGGCTGCGTGGTGGAAAATGCTGAGGTCCTGAGACTGACCTGTCTCAAATAGGAGTCACTGCCCTGTGTTTTCCTTTCTGTAATCTTTCAAACCACCCTCCTGTCTAACTGCTGTTTTGTCAACTCTCGTGAAAGTTGGTTCCAAAGTGTTGTCATTGCAGTTTTCAAACAAAAGGAGAGAAATGGTGTTGGCAGATTTAGTGCAGTATAACTGCAGGCAGTGACATGCATTACATTATACTTGGCCTTTCCATCTCTGGTCCTTTCTTTTTTTTTTATGAGTAGCAAGTTGACAGTAAGTCAGCTTAGGTTGACTGCTCCTTGCCTGAGGGACCATGCTAGTGTATCAAGAGATGGCTATGTGATGGCCTCCTAGACAATTTGAGTGTTAAGCCCTGTGTAAGCCTTGGAAGTTTTCTCGTTAAAGCAGATCTTAGCAGTGTAAGTTGGGATCCTAAGGTAGAAACAACCTCCTTTGTAACCTACAGGGATGGACTGAGCCATGGCCTGGTTTCTCAGGCCTGTTTCCAGTTTGCAGAACAACTCGTTTTGCTGGGCAGGGGTAGGCTGCACCTTCTTAAGCTGCTTAGTCGATTTCGTTTGCTTAGCAATGGTAAGATGCATATTAGCAGCCTGGCTTGCTTTGTCTTAGAAAGCTGTGTCTCCAGGGACTCTTTAAGTCATCTTCTCTGCAGTCACTGACAGATGGGGCTGGCTTTGATATCTGCTTGCTTTTTCCTTGGAAACTCAAATGGATTTAGTAGCTTATTTTAGGTGGGCTGCTAGAGAGCTGCTGAATGGCACTGCAATTGTGTTTTGATACCAGTGTGGAAATCCAGGGCTGATTACCTTGCCCATCAGGGCTGCAGTGAACATGGAGACTTCCACAGCTGATGGAAAGGGAAAAGAGCAGGGATAGAGAGTCTGGATCAATGGCATTCCACATGTTGAAGAACAGAGAGGCAAACTCATCTGTCAGCTGATAGTGATAGCCCATCACCATAGTTCTGGAGTGACTTGGAGGACAAAACACTTTCCAGCTGTATGCTGGAAGCAGAAGGTTCAATAAAAGGTGCATCAGTTGTGTGCCCTGAAGCCAAAGAACATTTATTTCAGGAACAACCCAGTGCTAGCAGTGACCTTTCATTTCCTATCCTTCTTTGGGGCAGGCACTTGGCTCTGGTGCTCTATGTAAGCCAACCCTTTGTCTTGTTTTGGCTTTCCTTTGCCTTCCCATTTGTGGCTCACTTTGGTTCATCACATGTCAAATCACTTTCATCCTTGCTGCCTGCCAGGGTGGGGCATGGGCCAAGAATTCAGTAGAGCAGGAGGTGCCACATGCATAGCCTGCTTTCACTGGCCAGATGCTGCTGTGCAGTCCAAGCCTGTGGTCCCAAAGCTCTTTCCTTACACTGTAAGCAGGCAAGGAGCCTGTTGCCTTCAATGACTGTTGCCTAAGGAAGCACTTTGTGACTTGTCTTACAGCAAGGTGTTAAGTGATGCAGACTTGCCCCTCTCCAGGCCATCTGTCCAGCCTCTGATGGAGAAGAGGAGCTGTTCGCTGTGTTGTCTAAGCTGTGTTTGGCCATCTTGCCGTTTGGGCTTGCACATCAATACCAACTGGCTGAGGCAATCACCTAATGCATCTGCCACAGCTTTACAAAGCAACTGCAGCTTTCATTCGCATGGCCAGAGTCATCTGTTCTGCTTGAATGGAGCTGACCAGCATCTGGGACATCACTGCACCACTGGGATCTGTTGTAAAGAGTGAGGGACTGAGTACTCCAATAGCCTGACTGTAGAGCAGGATTTAGTCACTGTAAGCAATGGCTCTGCTCTTATGTGGTTGCCTTTGAGCTTTGAGCTAGAATGAGCCAGCCTCATTCCCCATTTAAAACCAGCTGGATCCACAGTGTCTGGTAAAGTCACAATATCTGTCACATAGGCAGTTTTTTGGGTGCCCATGGCTTCAGTTTCAGTGGTGGGTGCTCTCTCCATGGAGAAGTTTGCTCTTGCAGCCAGCACACAGTTGAGGTGTCTGAGAGTCTGCCTCGGCAAGGGAGGGCTGGATGGGGTGGATTGGTGGGGCACATCTGGCCTATGCAGGCAGCAGGTCTTCTCCACTCTGTGAAGTATCATAGAATCATAGAACAGTTGAATTGGAAGAGACTTTAAAGATCATCTAGTCCAACCCCCCTGCCCTGGGCAGGGACATCTTCCACTAGATCAGGTTGCTCAAAGCCCTATCCAGCCTGGCCTTGAACACTTCCAGGGATGGGGCATCCACAGCTTCTCTGGGCAACCTGTTCCAGCATCTCACTATCTTCACAGTAAATAATTTCTTCCTTATATCTAATCTAAATCTACTCTCTTCCTGTTTAAAGCCATTACCCCTTGTCCTATCACTGTACGCCCTTGTCAAAAGTCCCTCTCCAACTTTCTTCTAGGCCCCGTTTAGGTACTGGAAGGCCACTATAAGGTCTCCCCGGAGCCTTCTCTTCTCCAGGCCGAACAGCCCCAGCTCTCTCAGCCTGTCCTCATAGAAGATGTGCTCCAGCCCTCTAATCATCTTCATGGCCCTCATCTGGACTCGCTCCAACAGGTCCATGTCCTTCTTATGCTGGGGACTCCAGAGCTGAATGTAGTACTCCTTCCTTTTTGGCTACTTTTTTTTTGCAAAAAGTAGCCATCCTTTTTGCTTTGCCCTTCCCTAAGAGCAAACACAACCTCAGAGCTTGTCGTCTTTGGCTGGCTGGTAAATGAGCCATGCTTACAGAAGAGGCAGCCAAGGCAGTGTAAACCTGCATTGCCGCTCGTCGGCAATAACCTGCCTCATTGCATGTGCTTTGCCCATGTCAGGCACCGTTAGCAAGGTGGAGAAGTGGCAGGAGAATGCACTGGCAATGCAGCTGTCTCCAGATCTAGAAGATCTGTGAATATAACGGTATTAGAGATTCAGAGCTGCACATTTCCATCCTACCAGAATGTCTGAGATTTAGAAAATCTTCCTATCTTAAAGCAGAAGAAGCTGCCTGCATTTTCAAAAACTGAAAAACATGCCTTGAGTCAGTCAAAATGTTTTTGACATGTTTTATTTCAAATGTGAGCTCTTACTATGTGTTTGCAGATTTTTAAACTATAACAACTAAAATATTTGAAATTATGTATTTGAATAATTTTGAAACTTTATTCTCTCTCTCATTTCTTACATAAAGACAACCTTCTCAATTCCTTTCCCCTGCAAGCCCGCATTTTTCACCAGTCTAAGTGAATCCCTACTTCCTGCTTAAAAAAAAAAATCAGTTGGTATAATCTAAATCTGCTTGATTCAATTAGAAGGAGCTTTTGCGGAGCTGCAAAGTCAGGGAGTTTATCTCTCAAATGCTAAATGGTGGCAAAGAGGTCACCACTGGACATAGAATTAACCCTAGGGCCAGTTTTTTTCTAGCTTCCTGCTCAGTTTTAAACACTGGTAATTCTGTCTTTGATTTGAGTTAGGAAATCACAGAAATCACATAAAGCACCTAGAAATTATTTGGTAGTGAGATGTCAAACAGAGATGCACGTCCACATGTTTTACAATCCTAACTGCAAGCGAAGACTTTAACTACTCATTCACTGACAGTTGATTCCAAATCCCTATAAAGGGCTTTAAGAAAATGTATGTTCTTGAGATTTACCCTCAGCTAAGTCTCCCATCATACCTTGTAGATACTTGACTAATAATGTGAGTCACAAGGGTATGAGCCACCTAACAGCTTAGCACCACAGTAAATCTGCTCACTCATTGCAGCATGTATTGGTTTTTAACTACACTTTGCTCCAGCTCTGCGTCCCTAGCACCGAAAACTGTCTTGGTGACAGCCCGCTGAAATCAGTGGAGTTACAGTCTTACATCTGTGGATCTGATCCTACAGGCTCCTCTTGGTTTTCTGCAGCCTCAAATGCCATGCCATGGTGTGTGGCCTGCCATTGGGCAGGACAATGCCTCCTCCAAGGCCAGCATATTAAAATGTCTGAATCTATAAATATTTGTATGTATTTTGATGATATATGGTGTCTGTAATTTTTTTAACAGTTCAGCCTGAGGAGGGTTGAACTGAGGTGCAAAGGAAGCACCCCTGTCTGGCCAAGATACAGCAGAGGAAATCTTTGCCATAACCAATGATAACAAACCACACCAGTTACTCAATTAAAGCTAAACTCATCTTTAATCAAGACAGTTAATTTAAGAGGCCTTTAGGATTTTTTGAGAAGGATGAACTCCTAATCAGTGCAAAGGGAATTGCTCCTATTTATTCCAGGGTTGAAGTTGCCCCCAAATTTGCAGATGCTAATTTTGAAAATGACAATCAATCATCAGTTTTTAATAAAGAACTTGCTTCTTGGGAAGTGAGGGGAGGGCCTGAAAGCATTTCCCCAGCTGATTTGGAGTTCATTAGTGCACCGATCAGGGAAAGTATGCAAGAAAAGTGCAGTCAGATGAATATTCCTTATTTAACTTCTGAACCAGCAATTCAGAAAAAAAAGCAATTTCTTCTAAATCTGAGTTCCAGGTGACTGCCTTTTATCTGAGCTCCATTAAATTATTCCCCTGCTAAATTTTTATGAAATAGGCTGTTTGCTCCAGGAGCTGTTGACTCCCTGAGATCATTTTGAAACCAAAACATTCTGGTTTTATTCATAATGATCCATCTTTCACCCTGGTGATATGAAGAGCTTGAGGGAGGTGTTTGCGCCTAGGTGTCAACATTCTGCACTGAATCCCTGTTTCTTCATTGGTGTGGGGACAGGCTGGGTGAGCTGGTTCCTGGTTGTCTCCTTGGCTGTGGGTAGCAGTGGGGTACAACAGAAAGACATGAGAGCATCTGGCAGTGGTGCTACCTCCAACCAAGTGAAGAGACAGTGTCCTCCGCCTCACGCTCACTGCACAAGCTTGTAGCTAGATCCCTTTCACCCTCATTCCCACCGCGGTGTCTCGGCAAAGTCTCCTCTCTTCAGTCTCAGTTATGATAATTTCTTCCTTCCTTGGTTGCCGCATGTGATTCATCTCCAAGGTTTATTTCTGTGTGGCAATGACCAGATATAATTTTTTTTCTACAGTCCCCTGTTTATCCTGGACCAACACACTGCAAGTTTTCTATGCAACCCTTTTTGAAAACACAGATTTATTTGGTTTTACTGACTCTGGTCAAAGTAGCTGTTCTGAAATCCCATAGGGATGGAGCATTAGAGGCAGAGAGATGAGCTGGAGCTGCTCCACATACCAAGCGCAGCTGGCTGAGAATAGCCTTGACCTCTTTATAAACTGAAGGATTGTCCAGCTCTGTTTTCACTGACCTGATGTATTAATGTGCTGAGGGTACCGGGCAGGAAAACTGCCTCAGCATTTCCCAGGTGGTGCTTGCTTGGGGCATATTTGCCTTGACAGATTTCTTCCTGTGCACGAACTCTGAGGCAGAAAATTTGAGGCTCTATTTTATAAAACTTTTTATATCTCTGTCTATGACTTTTATGGCAAATTGAGCTCCCCTCATGTTGTATTGCTTCTCTTCCTTCCTCTCCTTGGTGACCTCACAGTCATCAGTGCTTGAATTCTTGCCCTTATGTAACTAATTTTCTCTCCCTGTTGTCTCTGAGGAGGGCTCCATATCCACGACCCAGTGTCTGTGGCTTTGACACTAGTTGCTAGGCTCTGAAGGGCAGTTTGCAGGGCTTGGGCCTATCTAGGTGTGTAGAAGATCCCAGAAGTCTGGAATTCTGTGTAGAGGATCCCAGAAATCTGCTTCTGTGCCAGGGAGCCTGTAAGCCCTCAGACCCCAAGGGTTTGTAGAGTCCTCACTGTGGAAGTTCCCTGGGTTCCATGGGCAGCTAGATGGTACTGAGGTTTGGGGACCCAGACGTCTTCACTCTAGTGCTGTCCTGCCAACACCCAAGGAGGAGATTCTTCCTATCAAACCATTTTAGTACAGGTTTAGTTCCACAGACAGGGCAGCTCCTCCTGCTTCTCACCAAAATAGGCAAGAGGAGAATCAAGCTCTTAATCTCCAGGGATCCAATGGCATCTTATCATGTTCTCTGAATTATTCTGTTATAAGCATCTTGACTGTCTCGTTTATCTCCTCTAAAATGATCAGTACACTACTTATCAATCAGCCTTATTTAACAACTAGCATGCTGCAGGTGGTTTAGCAACCTGAGCACTGGGGCTGAAATGATTGCATTCTCTGGAGACCCATGCCTGAACTGGGAGGGAGCTGCTGGTGCCTTTGAGATGCTTGGGTGCTGTGGGGATGGGGGCACAGGGTGCCTTGGTGAATGCCACCTGGGTCATGCTCTGTCCTTCTGCAGCATACCAACTCTGTGGAGCAGCAAATTTCAGTTTTACAGTGGATTATGAAGGCAAGGCTAAAGAAAGCGAAAACTTTTCTCTCTTGGGCAATTAAAGACCAGCTGTTTCTACAGAAGCCCTGCTCTGGAGCATGTGCAAGTCAGAAAGAGACCCCACTGATGACTCTACACTTACATAAGCATTGAGCAGTACATAAAATACGAAAGGCTCCCCTGAAGTACATGAATGATGAAATAAAGAGTTAATGAATCTTCAAGAAGCCTTAAGTTTGCATACAGAAATCAGAGAGGGGAGGTTCGCCAGTACATTTCTCTGGCCAAACCCACAGATGAAGATTAACTGAAAGCCTTCAGGGACAACAAACAGAACAATGTTTCTGTGAGGCCAAAAGCTTGTTTTGCCATTTGTTCTCTGTACGTGAACATGGTATGCAAGTGCTGCTGTGGGTACAAGAAGAAATAACCTTATATTAATTTCCTACATTCATCTGAGACACATCCTAAAGTTTAAACAGTTCATAGTGCTCTTTTTTTTTTGTCTTGGACCACTTCACTGCTTCTCCATGGAAATCTCTCCATCTGGGGACACTCCACCGGCACGTTTCTTTGAGACTTGCTGCAGATATTTCCGTAAGTAATGTGCTTTGATTGTGTTCCTGTTCTTTCTATGTTCCCTGGCTGGGAGGGCTCAAGCAGACAGACATCGTGTGAGTAATGTTTGTGGGAGTGGGCTGTTTTGAGGCAATTGTCCAAAATATCCATGAAGGAGCTTCAGAATGAGAGTTGTGCAAATCTGCACTGCAAACCTGTTTTTAAGATGTATGCTCATCCAGGTGAAAAACTGAATTGTACGATGTAACCTATGTGTCCTGTTGTGCTCGCTTATATTGCAGATGACTCATGCTGTCGAAGTACCTGAAACTGTTTGCAGAAACTACTTGACAAATAGTTCTGAAAAACAAATAAACCTAAGAAAAAAACACCTCTGTTCATAGGGGAAAAAAACAAAAGGCTACTACATGAGCAAGCTACTCTTATTTTTTTGTGAATTAATCACCCATCTCCAGATCTGACAAAATAACTCAGAGGAGGCTGGAGTCTCTTTTTGCTCTGTTTTCAGCCAGTGCTGGAAGCAAAAGTGCCAAAAATCTCTCTGCAAAGCCTGTTATGATGAGCTTTCCAGCCAGCTTCATGAATCAAGTTGGTTTGGATTAACTGTGAATAAGCCCTTGGGCAGAACTAGCAAATCATGGGTTCATTGATCACAGACACTTCTGTGCACAGGGTCTGACCCAACACTCAATAAAGGCAATCGGAAACCTGCTGGGGCAGCTTATCCGATAGCTGTGGAGCTCCTTTGCAGTTCTCTCCAAAGCAGCTGGAGTCAGCTATTCCCACACACTGGAAACTGGATGGGGGTGAATTTTGCTTATGGTCCATTCACACAATTTACGGGGGTTTGCATCAGGCCCAGGGATGGGTTCTGCCTGCTGTACACTGTTCATTTAAAAGCTGATGTAGCAGATGAGACCTAGTAAGAATCAAGCTTGTCTTTTCCTCCTGCTGCTCTGATGCCTTGTTTCCCAGCAGTAATTAGCAGGGACAGATGCCTACTTCTTCTGGGATTATTTAACTGTGGGGACAGTTTCAGGGCTGTCCCTGGAGGCTGTCTCCACAAGTAACATGTTTTTTAAGTTATGCCCCTCTATTGATCCCCTGTCTGAGAAATTTCCAATGATATTTACTCCGAGCCCAAAGGTGTCTGCAATCAACCCTGTAACAATATTCAAGGAGAGCACTATTTTAAAAGGCTGCCTTTCCTGAAGTGTGCTGTGTGTTTTAAATGTGACAGGCTACCTGAGAGGACCCAAAACAGAGACATTTGAGAAAGACTGAGAATTTTTAATCCTTGAGTCTAAGCCCAGCCATACTTTCTGACTTTGATTTGGGAGCCTCTGATTCAAACACACTCTTTTCACCTGGCATCTGAGCCTGGGGCAGACCATGTCTCCTCTCCAATCCAGAGGAGACTAGAAGTCTTAAAAAATCAAATTCTGTCAGAAGCTTTTGCCTCAAAGTGAGATCCCAACATGGTAAGAATGACTGATTTTGTGAGATTTCATAATGGTGGAAATCTTGTGAGACTATCCCTTACCTTGCTTTGAAATGCCCTCCCCTGTGCTTCAGTTCCTCCTGTGCTTTTAAATCCCAGCCTCAGTCTAAGCTAAGCAGAAAGTTGCAGCCACTGTTTCAAGACATGGATAAAACCTTTCATACCCCTTGTATCTTAAGGACATTTAAAAAATAGAAAATATCTACAGAATCAAGCATGGGAAGAACTCAATCTGACATGAGGAAAAGTGTGAGTTAATGAGGTTTGGGTCTTCACCAAGTAATTATGGGATAATTCATTTAATGAGATACATCTGTGGACCCAGCTGAGCTGTACTTGGGTAGTGATAGTGAGTTTAAAAGGCAGTTTAAAAGACAGCATGTCCCGCTAGTCTATTTGGGTAGTGTTAATGTGGGGGTTGGATTTGCTAAATGCTCCTCAAGGGTGAAGTGTCAGCCTTATGGCACAGAGGTTAGTAGTTTTTTCTCAGGTTTGTGTATTGTGATTACAACATGCATAAGAACTTCTTGCTCTGTAGCTGCTTCTTATGATCCTGGTGCCCTCCTGCTTGTATTTGCTATGCTGGCCTCAATGTATGCTGCCCTAGAATGCAAATACTGTGAGTTCTCAGTAGACAGGGAATCCTGAGGTCTTTGTGGGATTTTTTTGGCTTATGAGCACAAATGGAGCATGTCTGAAGGACTGGTTTATATTATAACAATGGAGAAAATATAGGCTTTTAGGTTCCCCTTGTATCACAGCTTGACAACCTCTACTTGCCTTGTAGTCCTTCTGAGGAATGAAAGAGTTAATGTACTCTCCAGCATTTTATTGTTCCTGCAGAATATTCACTGTTTTAAAGATGCCTGCCTTGATATTACAACATAATACTCTGCCTGACTAAACCCTAAAAATCTGGTGTCTGGTAGATAAAAATCATTGAGAATGATCGTTTCATTTGAGGCGTCAATAACTTCAGCAGAGCTGTTAGAACAACAGCTCAGCTGCTCAGAAAACTAGCAAAGAAAATTTTTTTTTTTGTGTCAAGTAGCTCACTTTGCTTGCCCTGCTGAGGCTGAGGGGGTCAGATTTTCTGGAGGTGGCAATCCAGTGTTGAATGTCTGATGGGATATCAGAGCTGCCAAATCCTTGTGAGGCTGTGTGAAAAGATAATACGCGCGTTGAGAAGTAAAAGCACTGACTGAATAACCATTTAGGAGTTGTGGGCACAATTCTTGTTTCTATGGCTGGTTTTCTGCACAACCTTCGGATGGCTGCTTTTTATCCTTGTCCTTGCATCGGCTCAATTGCTAGACTGCTCTTGCAGTAGGTAGGAGAGTCTAGGAGAGGTCAGAACTCACATCTGTTTCTTCAAGCAGTCTGGACAGCCCCCCAGCTGCCTGGAGTGACTTGAGTCAAGAGCCAAGGCAGCAGAGCACCATGATCCCTATCTCCATACGGGCTCTCACTGAGCAGCTGTAGCACCAAACTGTGCTTGTGGGGCCAGGTGCCATACTGGAGATGGGATTTGCAAGGACCAAGTCCAAGGTCTGAGTGCATCCTCGGGGCACTGGTTTTCCTTCAGAGCTTTTCTTTTAGAAGGTGGAGAGTCCTCTGTCATGTCTTCCCAGCCTGGTGGGAAAGTTAGTTGGACTGAGAGCCCTCAGTTTGGAGGCCAATGCAGGAAGACAGGTTGGAGTGAGCCTGTGTTTGAAGTGGTCTGTGCTGAGTAGGGTCAGATGCTATTACCATTGGGGCAGTTCATTGAGAGGGTATCAATAGACAGCAGGCCATCTCTCTCTCTCTCCGATTTTCCTTTTCTGCTTTTTATTTAATAAAACTACTGAGAGGAAAGCTGCATTAACTTTACTTTTATCTTTAATTCTGTGACTGCAGTAAAAGCCAGTATTTGAGAAGTCACTGAACACAGGACAGAATTGGTTCTGTAACAATAATAATAACAATAACTCGCTTTACCTCTTTGAAAATAAATATGGTTCTGAGTAGAAAGATTTACCCATTGCTAGCAGTCAATCAGCCACGACAATTTGGGCTCTGAGTACTTGATTAGGATAACTTTGAGGAAAATTGCCTTCCTGAATCAAGTGAGGATCCATTAACCTGATGAAACAGGGTTTGCTTATCTGAGAGGTTAAGACTCAAAACACGGCCTGGGCTGCATTAGATGATGCTTCTTTCAGAATGGCATAAAGATGGAAAGTAATAAAAACACCATCTGTCATGTCTAGTCAATCAGATCTACTATAAGAGAGGAATTATTCCTTTGACTTTACCTTTATAAGATTGTCTGTTTCTTAACAATGGGAAGTGTCAGGAATGCTGAAAACTGGTTTTATTGCCTCAAATTATTTCTAGCTGTCTTTATCTTGGAAAGAATGAATATTAATCTGAGTTTATACAGCAAAGAAATATTTCTAGATGAGTACAATGCTAAGGCATTCCATGTTGAGTCTCTTTAGTGATTTATTGTTAGAGGTAAAACTGAATGGGAGATGGAGAAAAAGTGCCGTGTACACTTTGCTTCTGAGAGTGATTATTTCCATAAACAAATCTCTTGCAAGTTGCTGAGCACTCAGAAGTTCTTTGAAGTCAATTGAGTACATACCTCTCCAGTGGCCCTCTGCATCTTAAAGAACTGGCATGGTTAGATTTTCTCAGGTAGCCTAGGCATAGCTGGAGGTCATGGAAAGGGTGAATGCATTTTTTTGGCATGGGTTTATTAAAGCTAATAAATGTTGGTACTAATGGATTTCTTTGTCAGTGAGTACCAGTGTGCTCTCCTCTGTTTACTAAGGACTATAGAGGAGCACTTGGAAATATCTAAAGGCTGGATGCCAAACAGCAAAGATATCCCAGCTGTGGGCACAGGAGATAGAAGCAGTGGTGGAAAGCCTATACCAGCACAGCCTCAGCACCGTTGCTCATCAGCTGGGGTGGAAGCAGCTTCTCCCCTTGTCACGCACTGCAGATGAGACTACAGTGGATTTATTAGTTGACCTGAATGGGCATATCATCATAATCTAGCAACTCTTGCTCTAGCTGGTACATGCCTATGCTACTTCACAACCCATCTATACCATTCCCATCTTGCTATTGCAGTTGATGAGCTTCTCCCCGTTTGCTAGGCAGGTATCCTCTTCACGGAAATAGATTTAAGAGAGCAAGTGCTGGAACTAGTGAAACCTCTGCTAGGTCTGGGCATTTTGCTTTGCTCAGATACAAGTGGGATTGACTGCTGGTGAGTAATAAATGTAAAGAAGGACCAGATCAATAGCTGATAGCTCACCACAGGAAGATACCGGCAATCTGCAGAGGGTTTCTATCCTCATAGTGTACATGGAACTGCTTAGAGATAGATTAGGAAAGCAGAAGTGCTGGAGGTGAGCGCAGTAGCCTGAAGAGTGAACGTGGCTTAATTTGACTTCATTAAATCTCCTGCTGTTGTGGAGGACTCGTGCTCTGAGCCTTTGTCTGCAATCACTCAAAATGCATGGGGCTAGCTCTGCCCCTGGTGAAGCCAGCAAGGCCCTGGTGGCCTGCAGGTGCAATAAGAGCAACATACACCATTGCCTGCTGTTTGGGCATATGCCGTGCTCTTGCCCTGCATGTTCAGCACTGCTCTATATCTCCTGGGTGGCCACAAGCTGGAAAACACCAGAGGTGATGGGAAAAACATTTCTGTGTTCAGGGTTGCTGTTTGCACAAGTGAAGCATGCAGAGTGTTTGTAGATATGTGATGCAGGACTTGACCCTGGTGTGATGGGTGCAATGCCATGCAAGATCTCAGGAGGAAGGAGACAGGCTGGGGATAGAAGGGGTTAGAGGAAGTGCCTGGTTTGTATTTGATCACAGCCAGAAGATGTGCTCCAGTTAAGCTGCTGAGATAGGAGAAATTATTTCTGGGAGAAAGGCATGTTGGGCAGAGGAAAGTTAACATGTGCTGTGGGGGTGGCATCTGGGAAAGGCTGAGCACCCCTGGTCCCGCTGATGTCAGGTGAATCAGAGTCCACTCAGCTCCTAGGAAAAAGTGGACGTGTTCGGGGGAGTTAGCATAAGGAGGAAGAAGCACAGATTAATTCTTTCTCCTATGTGAGTATAACTTTTCTCCCTGCCAAACTCAGAGGCGATTTGCCAGGAGTGCCCGTGGACAGCAGAGTACCCTGGGCACAGGATAGGCAGGACAAAATTAATTGTTCTACAAAGTGTCAGGGTCCCTGGAGACTCCAAAGCTGTATGTTTAGATCAATGTTTAAAAAAGCCAAAAAGGTCTCTAATTTTGTGCCAGTTCCTCTGGGATCTGATGCAGGGAAAACTCACATAATTGTACTTCCCACTGAAGCTGGTGACTGCTACTCGCAACGTTAGCAAATTGATCGCCGTGGTTGCTGTGGGGGGAGGCTGAAAAGAATGGATGGCAGTGAAAGCTCGTTACGAAAATGCAGGGAACCAGAGTTAATGAATCTTGGATGAGCCCCTGATCCTCCTGGCCCTTGGTGTGGCAGTGGAGGGAGCTGGATGAGGAGAATCTGATTAACATCTTGGTGGAAATGACAGTCCCTAGAATGCAGAATGTCATATCATAGCTGTCTGTGCTTGCATCTGGGAGAGGTCACTGCCAGAGAGCTGAGATCTCTCTGGATTAGATTTGCAGGTTTTTGGTTTTTTTTTTTTTTATCAGAAGAGAAGTATTCTGGGGATTTACATGTTCTCTGTCCCTGGCAGCTTGCCCTAATGAAATAGTGATTACACAATTGCAATCTAACTTGAGCTGTAGCCAAAAAATCAGCTGTATGCTGGGATATGGGGAGAATCCCCTCTGTGACAGCAAAGATTTGAAATTGTGCAGTGCATTATGCCTTCTGACACAGAGAAGCTTGCTGTTTACTGTGGGTGCATGGAAAAAATTGGAAAAGCGGAAATTAATGCTTTCTCTGAGATTCTCCTAGTCCTGTAGCCAGATTAATAAATGAAACCATTTGCCCCAGATGTACAGGAGATTAGTGCTGCTTGACTCTTGTGTTATAGCCAGTAGATTTAAGGCTAGGAAAGTTGAAATATGTGCTTAAAGTTCCTGACAAGTAGTGTAGTCAGAACTGAACCCTGGGATCCTGCTGCCACATCCTGTAGCCATGCCCCTTTCTTCACTGCCCCATGGACGATGTGGTGCTGGGCATCCCTGTGAGCTGGCTGCAGGGAATAGAGTAGTTACAGGATTCCTGCTTTTTCATTACCAGCTGCCTCGCACTGAAGGGGAGGCTAGCAGCGAGTAAAAGCAGCTTTTTACTCCGGAGCTGGGTCAGAGCGGGTGTGGGACTCACCACTGGAAAGGAGCTACTAGCCAGCTGAGGGATCAGTTGAAAAGGGAAATTTCCAAGGCAGTATCTGTCCCAGATGCTGGAAGTGTGCGTGGAGAGGAGGGCAATGCACCCAAGGGATGACTGAAACACTGGATGCGACTATCTTTCTGTGTTCCTCCAGACCCAAGGCTGCTGCAAGCTGTGATGTCTTCAGTAACTGAGCTATCCCTCAAAATCTGTGGCAGAATAAACCAGTAGCTGATTTTTCTTTGCTGTGATAATATTACAGGCAGGGCAGCTTAATGGATAGACTGCTGGGGTGGAATGCAAGAGGTTTCAGTGAAGTCTGCCTTCATCAGGGTGGTTTTTCCCTCTTTTGCTCATCTCTGAAATGGAGATACTGATACCTGCTCAGTGAAATGCCATGAGACCTGCTGCTGAAAGGCACTCTGTAAGATCCTGCTTCTGATACCATCAGGGAGAAAATGTTCTTAGGACATCAAATGGTCCTCAAGTGCTTTTCCAGAGTCCTGCGACATCATATCCATCTTTCTTCCAGCTGCAGAGACCTTCCACCTTCTCACTCCTTGAAGGGGACGACCCAGCTTCAGCCCCAGGCAAGTGGACCGCGTAAACCTTCAGGTTTTTCTGTTTCTAGGTTCTCTCTTATTCAGAGGTTTTGAACAGAGAGCCTGAGTTGTGCCTGAGCCAGAGAGCTGTGGCATTGGGTGTCTGAGGGACTAGCACACCTTGTTTGTTAGAGGCATAAAAAAAGACATTCAGAATTGATCACTTACACTCTTGTGAGTCAAACAGCACTGGCTAGTGTGTTAGAAACTGAGCACACATTCCCTTATATGCCTATCTTGGCTCTCGTTTTCTTGATTTATTTTTTCAGAGCACTCTCTCTCCCTGACTTTACATACCTGTGTGAACCATAAAACTAGCTATTTTTTTAACTAGGAATTATCTCTAAGAAGTGGGTAGCATTCCTAAAATGTTTTAAATCACTATAAAGGAGAAACAAAGGCCAAACAGGAAGGGCAGAACAGAGAAATATCCCGGGGACTGGACATGTTCCCGTGGGTCCAGATTGCCTGGGGCACCTGGGTGTCCATTTTCTCTGTGTCTTGAACTTACTGAAACCAGTGCTACCAGTCAGCTCTGAGTCAGGACTCGGTACCTTATCCCATAGCATCGAGTACAACTTAGAACTGAGGGGGAAAATAGCTGGAAAGGAATTCAAGAGGTCACTTAGTCCATCTGCTTACTAACAGCCTGAATAGTTAAATTATTCCTGATTTTCTATGCAATATATAACCTTCCTTGGTAGTTGCTTACTGTTAATCAGTAGTCTGTTCTGAAAGACTACAAGTCTTATTCTGGAGCCAATCTCCATTTTTTTTTTTTTTCAGTGGTTTTATGATACTTGCATCTTGAGAGCCTAGAAAGTAATTTAAATTTGTGGCTGTATTTTGTTTGTGCTGGATTTTCTAAATTTTCTGCCTCAGCTGATCAGCTCTATCTTTCCCTTTGTTTTGCTTGAACATTTCCTCCAATGAAGAGAAAAGCCCTTTCCTGATGTGTTTTCCCCACCTAATCTTCTAACAGAAGTCACAAGCATTACCGACTAAAGCTTTTTATTCTTCCCAACAACTATTCTCCTGCTTTTCTTCTCTATTGCACTGTCTTGCCTATAGTGCTCATACTTCTTTTCTGCTTGTTTTTCACAGTGCTTGCCCAGAGTCTCATACTGCTAGCTTTGCCGTGCTGTGCTTTGTACTTATCTATGGTACATCATCTTATAATGTGACTAACGCTCCCTGGATCCTGGCCATACATTCTGCGTTCTGGATTTAAATCCTTCTTACCATCTATCTTTACTTTAATATATCTTGTGTGAATAGTCTGCTCTTTTGTAGCCATAATTAAAGCTTTTCTTCAATCCTCCTTTCACAAGCCACTTATAATTTACCATCATCTCTTTATGAGTTGTTTGTGCTGTTGTTCTTCCTTTCACTTCAGGCTGTGTATCCCTTGTAGATCTATCAAATGACTCAACACCCGTAGGAATTTATTCCTCATTTCATTTTGGAATTTGATCTGCAATCGGCTTAGGCTGTTCACTGTTACACATATAAGTAGCTATTGCTGCATATTTCTTTTCACTGTAAAGTTTGGATGTCCCTCAGTGTTTCCCTAGTTAATCTTTCTAGTCCTCCTGCCCAGTTCCCCTGGGTCAACCCTGGTTCAGCTAATAGCAGAGTTCATTAGGAACTGCATACCTGTTTTGTAGTCCTGACTGTATGTTGTGTGTTGAGGTGATGATGAGAGATCTGAGGCCATGAAGCAGGAGGGACTGGGATTTTAGTGCAATGAAGAGGCAAAGGATGCAGGTCGCCTCAGGGCCATGATATGTGGTGATGGAGACTCCATTTTGCTTTACTGCTGAACACACAAAATTTCACTGTGAGCCATTTCTGTATCTGCAGAAAATATGTGGGGATTTCTCCTGCAGAGGAAGTCACAGCAGTTTAGAGGAGGTTGTGGGGGAAAGCAAAAAGGAATAAACAGTAGAAGTGTGGTAGAAAAAATGTTGATCCTCCTTCAGGCAGCTCATGGCTTTGAGGTGAAAAAGGATCTTGAAGAACAGCATGTCGATGTTAAGTCTGCATTCCTGTGTGACATGTGAAGAACCAGGAACTGAAGCCAGTCTGTCAAAAGGTGATGAAACCCTGTGTCTTCTCACAATGTTAACTACTGAATGAGATGTATAGTTAAGGCTGGTATATAGTGTCATAAGTTTGGATTGATGGCTGGTTGTAGATACTGTCTAGTCAGAGGTCCAGTCCCTATTCTCATCCAGAAGTAGTAATTTTATTGAAAGATTGTGTAGGTGCAGTGCGAAGTGATTGATTGTGAACATCTATGAAAGATGCCATGCAGCCTTAGAGGCTGTATTGAAGGAGAACAGGCTGAGAGAGTTGGGGCTGTTCAGCCTGGAGAAGACAAGGCTCCAGGGAGACCTTATAGCAGCCTTCCAGTACCTCAAGGGGGTTTATAGGAAAGATGGGGAGAAACTCTTTAGCGGGGCCTGTTGTGATGGGATGAGGGGAAATGGTTTTAAAATAGAGGGAGGTAGATTCAGACCTGATATAAAGAAAAAAATTTTTACAATGAGGATGGTGGAACACTGAAACATGTTGCCCAGAGAGGTGGTGGATGCCCCATCCCTGGAAACATTCAAGGCCAGGTTAGACAGGGCTGTGAGCAACCTGATCTGGTTGGAGATGTCCCTGCTTCTTGCAGGGAGGTTGGACTAGATGGCCTTTGAAGGTCCCTTCCAACCCAAACCATTCTATGATTCTATGATTCCCTATGACATTTGGGAGCTGAGCAGAGATGACTTCAGATCAAAAATAAATGAAAGTTTAACTCTTTTATTGGTGACCAAATGACTGCTGTTGTGAAGTGAAACATTAACAATAGGGTAAGAGCGAGCCAGGATTGCTCAACAAGGTTCATCTTCAGGCGCAACAGAGGTGGGGTCATCCAATGCGCAGGAAGCAGGAGGCATGGCAGAGGGGGATGGCACGCTGCAGGCTGCGAAGGAAGCCCAAGCTGGTGAGAAAATTTTTTAAAGATTTCTTCGTGCTAGTGATAGAAGGAACTGAAGGCACCAGGAGGGATGAGAAGTTTCTCTAATTGTTACAGGTTGACTAGTGACCAGGTGACAGGCTCTTAAATACAAATTAGGTACTTGATATTGTTAGTGGTATTAATCTAAATACCTGTACAATTTTGAGTCTATAAGACTTAAGTCTAGTAAATAGAGCAGAGATGCAGGTCTGCAGACTTCTGGCATATTTTTCTGGTTGTTCAAGTGATTTGATAAATTGTTTTCTTAAATTATTTTGAAGTTTGAGACAAGTCTGCAGGCGATGGAAACCGATTCTGTCTAAATGGGTTAAGCCATGCTCTTTCTTGTAGTTAAAGAATTGGAGAAAATATGCTAGAAGAGAACTGGAGAGGTTATCTTGTCCATCCAGGGCCAGGTTATTAAGCCCAAAGTGTTGCTGGCACACGTTAATCTAGCTTCTTATAACCTTATCTTGGAAAGAGAGAAAGAGGAGAGAAACATAGATATGGTAAAAGAGCTATAAAGGTATGGCCAGTGTATATGAATTCAAAATAAAACTAATTATTGAGACACCAGTGTGCCTGAGCTGAAAATCAAGAAGGCATTGTACCACAAGATGAATGCAGACAAAAATGAAAGGAGCAGTTGAGTATAAACAGATTAATGTGCACCGTCCTGCAGCGGGAAGCAGTGAGAATCTGAGGATTGTAAATGCAAAGGGAAAATGCAGATTGTCTTCCTGTGGATTTGGGAATAAGAAAAAAATCAAATGATGAACGGAAAGTCATAGAAAAATGTATTTATGGGAACTTCTGGCTATGCAAGGCATCTGGTAGCTGCATATTACATTTAAGCATGAATCATCCTGCAGATTCCCCACTTGCATAAAGGATAGCACAGAAAAGAGGAAATTTTACAGAAAACAGTCTTGGCTTCCATGCTTACCGGTTGAAATTGTTTAGGACGTGATTCTCTCAGAAATTCAGGAGGGCACCTCATCCATCTGCCTGCTGTGGGACAGGACTCGATATTTAGCCAGTCCCTAATGCGTTCTTGCATAACAGACATCAGGCACTGCCCGAACTCTGCAGCCCCAGCCATGCCGTCTCTGTTCCAGTGCTCATCTGGCCTTGCAGAAAGGGAATTTGGCCAAACGCAGCCCCAAATATTTTTTACTGGAAATAAAGTCAGCTATTTTTCTCATCTTGTTGTCAATGAAAATGGAGAGTAGTTGGTCTCTGTGGCTGCTTTTCCTGTCGATGTGTAGGGGTAGCATTTGGTAGTCTTCCCTGAATTTAATCTTTTTCATTCCAGAGCTGCAAAGTGGTTTCTCCCATTTAGCAACATGATTTTGAATTCATACCCTATTGTCTCCCAGGCTTGCTCCATCCTGGTTTCGGACAAAAACAAGAGCAGCACGCTGGCTGTGGTGATGTTCTCTTTGTTCTTGGAAAAGCTAAGGACCTGCGTGTTTCATGCCCTCCTAATCTGATGAAAAATTATTGATAGCTACTCTGAGAGGAATTTCCCAGTTGCCCCCTGTATAGGTATTTCATCTGTACCCTCTTTTACTTGTGAGACATTAGAGAGACAACAGTTAGGGTATATCACATGACAGCTGCTCTAGCTGTTACACCGCTTACCCTGTCACCGAAGAATAGAACAGTCTGGTTTGAGAGCATTTTTTCCCATCCAAAATGGCTGTTTTGTAATCCTTATTCTCCTTTTGGTGCTTAGAAGGGATTATCCGATCAAGTATCTCTCTGGCTATGGAGGAACACGACTGGTTGTCTTAATGTGCCTTTTTAAAGGCAGTGGTGTTGCTTGTCCTGCTTCTGCCCTTCACAAGGGAAGTGGTTCAATACTACACTCAGCACTTGAAGGTGAACTTCATCAAGCTCTAATGACTTGAACACATTTGACGCATCCAAATATTATTTAAGTGTTTTTTGTCTCATCACCCATATTCCTACTTGTTCATTTTAATGGTGTTACGCATCTTGTTGCAATTTAGTTTTTTTAGTGAAGACAAACAAAAAGGACACAACTTTTCTGGCTTCTCTGGATGAGCTTTTGTTTGCTCGTTTTCTAGTTTAAATAACAGACTTCATCTTCCTTCCTCTTTCTCCAATATTGACAGCATTTCTAACACCTTTTCTTATTGCCTTTTGTGTCCCCCTGCTATCTGTAATTCATTTTGTGCCTTAGCTTTGCAGCCTCTATTGCTCCATGCTTGATCTGTTTGTTTATACTTGTCTTCAGAAATGCCAACTTATTTCCATTTGTGGTACAATTCCTTCCTGATTTTCAGCCCAGCTGCACAGATTTCCTTCTATCGAGTCTTATTCTGAATTCATTTGTATCTGAGGTGCTTGCAGATTTATTCTCTTTAACTTGTTCTTGCTGTTTGCCATGAGTTACCATTTATTACCAGGCATTTGAATTCCTTTTCTCCGTTTCTGACTCAAAACACCTTCTGGCAGCTAATGGTCTAAACTTTTCTGCAGTGTATTTGACAAGTAATATGTTAATCCCACCGACTGAAATGGTTTTTCATGCTAGTATTAAAAAAATAATAATGTAGCTTATATTTCCTGTACACAGTCAGGAAGTATAGCTGCAGGACGCTGAAAATATTAAGGCATCACATTGCAGCAGTGTGGGAGCCCTGCACAAGGGATGGTGAAACCTCTTCTGTCTTCCTTTTGTATTACTGCTTTAATAACTTTGCTGCTGTGTTTGCTCTGCTCACCTGTGCAAGGCAGAATACAACAGGCTTCTACTAGGAGTTGTCTAGAGATACTTAGGGCAGTCAGACATCACCAGAGGGCTCAAAAATATTCCCACTGCCTTGAACACAGGGCCAAACTTGCAGGACTCGAGAGTGCATGCTAGCCTGGTGTGCAGGAGACAGGACCAATGTGCATAGGTCTGTTCCTTGCACTGCCCCCAAAATTGGGTGTGCTTTTGAGTCACTCTTGCTCATGAAATGGGCTTAACAAACCTGAGCTCCCTGGAGGCTGTTCACAGCACCTGGGAAGTGTGATGCAAGTGAAAAGCAAGGTTGCATGGGTGTGCAGATCACTGGGAGGGCTGAAGATGAGGAGCTGGTCTGTGGCAGTACAGAGGAGGTACCAAACTGTTGCTTTGCCACCACTGTAGAAGAAAAAGGCAATAAGAAACGGGTAGACCTTCCTGGCCTCATCTGAAGTTTGGGCTGTTGGCCCCATGTTTAGCTCCTCAGTTAGCAGGAGTGAAATGAGATCCCTGGGGATCTTCAGCAGAAGCAAACCCAGTGCACATGAGGGAGTCTGGGGAGTAATTATGCCTCCTCTGTGCACTCTGTCACATCCAAGTCCCTTATCTAAGCGCTCTCCATGTCTTTTTAGCAATAACTGAAGCCAAATTAAGGATCTGTGGTGTAAGAAAAGGTTTTTTTTTTTTTTTTTTTTTTTTTTTTTTTCCCCCTGGTTTGTCAACTGCAAACTTGATTCTCGTGATACCCAAGCAGTAGCAGCAACTCGGTAGTGGAGCTAGGGATGAGTTTATGGAGACTCACTGTACCAATTGCAGATTCTCAGTGTGGTCTGTATTTTTGCTGATAAGAGAAGGGAGAAATATTTGGGAAAATTCTTTGAACATTTGACTTTTAAAGAAGCAAATGTAAGGGGAAGAAGAAAAGCCCACACTGTGCTGCGAATACTGCAGAGCCACAGCCACTGAGGATGGTTTATGGGAAGGTTGTGAATTTTACTCTGTAATTGAAACTGGCACTGGAAGAATACTGATGAAGAGCTCTTCTGTTCCCATGGGAAGGGCATGGAAGGTGGGACAACAGGGTACCTGTAGGAAGCTGAGCCCACGTAGCTGCAGGGTGAATCCAGGGGCTCCCAGCACAGCATAAGATGCATTGGCCACATAGGCAGCCCTGAGGTGCCCTATTCGGTAATAGGATGTAGAGATGGGGTTTGGGGCTGCTCCTGGGTGCTGGCTGTGCCCTCCAGATTAAACTGTCCCATAGGAAAAGGCAAGGCTATTCCAGGGAATTGGTGCAGGAATGAACCCTGGGTCACTTCACTCATAGGATAGCAAAGAAATGATTTAACACAGTGCAGGCATCCGTGATATCCAGTGTCTGAGGGCTCAGCATGATGAGCGTTTTAGTAGTTCTGACTTGGGATGAACGTGTGGCTTTTCAGTGGAATGAGATCCCTGCAGAATAAACCTTATTACTGCATCAGGAGGGAGATGCATGCTCTGCTCCTAAATCCGCAGGCTGTAGGGATATCTGGGACCTGGGATTTTTATTCAGCTCACATCTGTTCAGCATACACCGCTGTGCTGGGCTGGTGCACGTACGATAGCTGGGGGCATGCCAAGCAAATAGGAGGTCTGTGCCACGAAGTGCTGACATCCCCAACCTGTGAATGATTTAGGCTGCATTCCCTGACTCTCCTTGAACTCTGGAGTTGTCCTTCCTGGTAGCATCTCCCTCCCCTTTCTGCCCTGGCTGCACAAATGTGCTCAATTAGGGTTAACTCAAACTGAATCAAACTTCATGCCTGAGGTTGGAAATCTTCCCAGTCAACTCACCACAGCCACATAGCATGGTGGGAGACAAGGCGAGAGGGGAGATGAACGCTTTTCAGAGAAATGAATCCAAGGAAACTTTGTTCACTTTTATTTCTGCAGGAGATGATCCCCCCAAAGGAGATTTCCCTGTTCAGAAAAAATCCCCGGTGAGTGTTTCCAGCTGGTTTCCTTTTTTCTGCTTTCTGCTCAGCTTGCTCTAAACATTGCAAGATCTCTCTGTTCTTTCTTCTGTTGTGCTCTGGCTACAGACAAACACCCTTTCTTGCAGAGGGTTGAAATAAGCATTAACAACTCAAGGCAAAAATCCCTCCACTAACCTGATTAAGTTAAGAAAGGACAGCTTAAATGGAAAATGAATTGTCTGAATGTTTGGGGAAAAGGGTAAGGGTTTTGATTGCTGCCTTTTTCTTGAACTCTACTTTCCTTGTGGGAAAGTATTCACTTCTCTAAAGCGGAGGGGGATGTTGTGCATGGGAGGGAGGGAGGGAGCTGACCTGTGCATTTGCTTAGTTTGAAGAAGCCCATCAGGGAAGGGTCCCCAGATGCTCCAAAGCAGAAGAAAGGACAGGGATTGAGGACAGGCCGCTGATGTGTGTTACAGAGCCTAACTGTAGTGCCAGAGCCTCAGGTTTACACCTTTGGCTCTGATTTAAAGCCAGATTCAGGTGAATATTTTGTTGCCTTGCGGCTTTGAAGTTTGTGCAGTTTTCAGGCTAATTCTGATTGAGTGCTTGGCCCCTAAAAATTGTACATTCTATTCACTTTTGGGAGAACAGGGCTTGCATTGCACTTGCTTTGACTTGCAGGACAGTAATGCTGGTAATGGTAATACTTGCTTTTGAAGCCTGCAGTCAGTCATGTCATTAGCAAGCCAACTATTTAACTCACAATTTTAAGTACTGTGCAGACATTAACTGTTAAATATCCAGAGCTCCTGTGAAGTATTAATCTTAGTCACATTTTGCAGGTAGTCAGCAAGAAGGAGAGGTGAAAACAAATATCTCCTGTAGCTGGCACTTTAAACAACCTTTCTTTTTTTCCAAAGACACACTTCCACACTATCTTTAAGAACTCCATAATCCTGCAGATCCCAGGCTTACAGTGGTAGCTAAGCACAGCAGACTATCTGTGCGCTCATGAATCCAGGCTGAGCCTCTTTGCTTTTGCTGGGGCTCTCTGCTGAGCAAGGTCCTCCTCCGCAAAAGTGAGCAAACTGCATCTGGCTGTCCACATGGATGAAAGCTGCCCGCTTTTGGATGTCCAGGCAGGCCACAGGCAGGTCAGTGATACAGCGGAGAGAATACACGAGAGTTTCTGCTTGTGCTGATGCCGTCTCATGACATACAAGCCAGATGGAAGTACCCCTGCTTGTAAGTCGTTGCTCTGTGTTTGTAAGCACTTACTCAGGGTGCTGGCTGAGGTACTTGGGGAGGTTTAGCTGGGAAGTCACCGCCTCCCGCTCTCCTTTCAGTGCTTGGCCCTGCTCATCTGTAGGAGGTGTCCATCCGGGAGCAGGAGTGGCTGAAATGGGTCACTACCAGGTTTTCTGTCACTGCAGGTTGCGGCGTAGCATGTGGTACCTTGAGCTGCTGCAGCTAAATCCTGCAGGGCTTGTGCATTGGGTATGGAGGGGTGAGCTCGGGCAGCAGGGTTCCTGACACCTGTCCGTCTGGGTTTCAACAGTCACGCTCTGCATCTCCATCAAATGTTATTAAATCTCATGTGTACTGATAGTGAGTTCTGTGAAAGAGAGGCAGAAAAATATCCCTGTTACACAATTTTCCTTCCAAGTTCAGAAAATGCCTCCAACCACCCACAGGAAATATAATTTGCCTCTTACGGCTTTTTTATTATGAAAAACTTATTGGAGAAGGGTATTTTGTGTGTGCATACATCTCTGTGTTTGTGCATTTACAGCTTATATGTGCTACCATTTTTAGGCTAGTCTAAAAGCAGGAGGCTCCAGTGTGGTTTCTAAGGGAGCCCACTGTCTTATAAGCCATATGCTGAGCATGATGGTTTCAGAGTAAATAACAAATGAAATGGATAATTACATATTTACTCTAGTAAAGCAAAGAGACCAAGAGTTTCTAATAAAAAGGCAGCCCATAAATAGTGAGAGGAAAAAAAAATATGTATTAAAAAAGACAAAAATATTTGTCTTTAGATATGTTGGGTTAAGTAATAGAAAGCATTTACTGGTGGGTTTTTTGGGTTTTTGAAGAGACAGCCTGTCTCTCCTCTTTTGTTGCTCTTGTATAATTTTGAGCAAGACAGCATCATTAAGCTAGACTCTTCCAAACTTGATGCCATTGCTTTGGGAATCCAGGTCTCTTGGTGGTGAAATAAACCAAGAATATGTGAATAAACACATCTATTTTGGTATCTGTATTTGCATTTGGGACTCTGGGAAGAAATACAGCAATTCATTGTTTCTGACAAGAGGCACAGAAATGCATGTGAAGAGTTCATATCACTTCACTGGCCCATACCATAACTGTTTAAATCCACAAATATGAATGCAGCTGTTGATATCACAAACCCCCCATCCCTCACCAAGTGCATGGCCAGTCCCTCCCTCCCACGAATTGGCAGAGGCTGGGCAGTGCTGTGAAAACCTGCTTTCCCTGTGGTGAGGCAGTGGAGCTAAGCAGCTCCACTGGAAGCTGCTTAGCTCATGCCACAGTAGGGTACGAAGAGGGACAGAGGCCCCCGCAAGGTCATGCCAAGACTCATCTGTTTAAATGCCTTGTATTTCACTTGGAAACTGCTGATTTTAGCTGGAGTAAGGTCAGATTTCAGTGAAAGAGTGGCTACGCTTAGACAGGTTTGACAGTCCCGTTGCTGTTTTGTTTAGTTTTGATTAATAAATTGAATTATCCCTAGCTATGCCAGCGTTCGTGGAATATGAAATAGATTCCATGCCTGAGGGAGTGCTGGACACAGGGCTGACGCTCTGCTTCAGTGAACGTGATGGCACAGTTCAGTGCAAATGAGGTGCAGAGATTGAGGGCAGTTGTCGCATGGGAGGGAGCAGCTTCACACAGAAGCAGACAGCAGCTCCCTGGGGTCTACCAACTGCTGAGGCAATGTCTGGTACTATGAGAAGGAGCAGTTTTAGGGCAGGGTAGTAGCTTTGTGTGGAGAGTAGGAGAAAAGACATCCGAAGCAGGTTGTGCACCTCAGTGGGATTTTGCATTGCAGCAGAGAGGTGGTAGGAACCTTCCACTGGACTTCCTGGAGCTACAAGCATGGTGAGCTGCTGACAGCTCATGAATCCCCATGGTGGTCCTTACTTGGGCCCATGTTGGCCAGGCTGATTCACTGGGGAGCCTTAACCAAAGCAAGATAGGTGTGGGGTCCCCTCCCTCCTTTGAGTCCAATTCACAGGCCAGTCAAGCAGCAGTGGGCGCCTGAATTTTGGACTGAACTCCTCTTCACTGCCCAGACACTGTGGGGATGTGTTGCTGGTGTGAAAGCTTTCACAGAGCTGATAGGTTCTTGTTTGTCTCCTACAGAAACTCTGTGGCTCCAACTATCCCCTAAGCATTGCCTTCATTGTGGTGAACGAGTTCTGCGAGCGCTTCTCTTACTATGGCATGAGAGGTATGTGGCCTGTGTCTGGGAAGCAGCTTTCCCATACTTGGGTTTCTGTAAACACTGGCCTGGTGTTCCAGGGCTGTACTGTTTGTGGTCTCAGCTGTCTTTCAAAGTAAATTAGTATTTTGGGATTCAGGTATGAATAATGTGCCCTGAAATTGATGCTACACCTGCTCTGAGCAGAAGCTGGGACTAGAGAGCTCCAAATGTACCTTCCAGTCTAAATTTTTATATGATTCTCTTCCTCTAACCTACTTTTCCAGTGTGTGACGTCTTTCATAGTTGTGTGCAATCAGTGTGTTTGGGAATTGAATCATATAGGCATCTAATTTGCAAATAGAAAATGTGCATAAACAGAACTACATGTTACGGTAAGATAAGCTAGAAAACATATTTCCTAGCTAAACATAAATGTTTATGAGCAAAGAATACCTGATACTCATATATCTCATTTTAGCTTTTCCTGTGTCAGGGATTATGAGGAACAGGTCTGAAAGCACAGATCTTTCCACAACAGTGCTCATAGCTGCTAGACAAATCCGTAGTTTTCTTGCCACCGTGATGTAGTTTCCTGCTTACCTGCGGAGATACACATTAATTATCTGTTATGATTTGCTTGTTTCCTTTTAGCTGTCCTGACGCTATATTTCTTAAGCTTTTTCCACTGGGATGAGAATCTTTCCACTGCTGTGTATCATGCCTTTTCGGCGCTCTGTTATTTCACACCTGTCGTTGGAGCCATCATGGCAGACTCATGGCTGGGGAAATACAAGTAAGTGAAGACATCTCTCTAATTCAGGCAGCTTACATCACCATGCAGCCTGTGCAAGGGCAGTGCTGTGTGTGCTCCCAGTTTTGAGCTAGCTCGGAGTGCAGCAGACACACTTGCGAAGGTCAGTTCCTCTCTGTAATAGATGAACAGCTGATCTGTTTGCTCATGCTGTTCTGTCTTCTGCTTTCACCCAAGGGCCAATAGGCAACAAAGTTGGAACAAAGCAAATGTCACAAGCACACTTTTCCTGCACTGTCCTTCCCTACCTATCTTGAGGAAGCTGAGGTGTAGGGTAATTAACCCTCAGCTTGCCAAGATCTGCTTCTGAGAAAGGTAGTGAGGAAGTGGTGTCATCCTCTAGATCTCA
This sequence comes from Ardeotis arabs, assembly GCA_011801015.1. Taxonomy (NCBI): domain Eukaryota; kingdom Metazoa; phylum Chordata; class Aves; order Otidiformes; family Otididae; genus Ardeotis; species Ardeotis arabs. Next base: position 48,600 of record JAAGAY010001839.1, read on the forward strand.
CAGTTTCAGAAGAAATGTCATTAACCATGTTATACTTACTTATGCTTTCACGGCATAGGGAATGTGTGAGCACACTCATTTTTATGCCAGAGAAACCTGGGTTCAATCAAATCTTCTCCCTCAGCACATAACCAGGTAAATTCTCCCTGAGTAAGTTAAGCAGTCTTCCTTTCCACTGATAAGTTGTGGGGCCATCATCTGCTCCAGAGTGGTGGTGAGCAGCTGATTATAGGACTTTCTTTGCTTGGCACTGTGTGTTCATTGTCTGAGGAGTCTTGGCTGTCAGAGTGATGAATTGCACCTGGACCAGTCTCAAGGACTGAACACATCTGCAGAAGAATCTCAACAGGAAAAAACCAGCTGCCATATGCCTTTCCAGCAGGAAGTTCTTAAGGAGATGTCATGTCCTTTTTCCTTTGTGCTCAATTTTAGTAATTCTCTTGTCCCTTTGAATGAAAAAAAAAAAAAAAAAAAAAACAGTGGCATTTTATTAACTCCGTTATTTAAAGTCACTTAGCAAAGTTCATTGGTATTTGAGGATATCTATCTTTCAGCATGATGTTGTGAGAAGGTAAGTCCTTACGCAGACTTTTGTGCATTAGGCAGGAGACTTTCCCTGGAGTAATCCCTATGACTTAATGGGAGGTGGCTTTTGCTGTAGTAGCTGGACCTCAGCTGATACTGAGGACAGGATAACAGATTAGAGGGGCTTTTAGGAATGAGCTGATGTGGCTCTAAATTAGCTGTTGAAACTAGTATTTGGATGCATTGAGGCCTGCTTCCATACTTAAAGCTCACAGGGCTTCTTCTAGTGCGTCTGCCTTAAGTCCTTCCATTCCCTCTGTGTGTGTCTGGGCATAAATATGCAGACATCTCTTAATCCTGAACGTGATGAAGGAATAGAATACACTCAAGAGCCTGGTCCTTCTAGTCAGACTTCTTCTTCTCCCTCACCAAGACATAGGAGGCAGATAGATGAACTCAGTCCTTCAAAGGTACTTGGGATCTAAACCAAACTTGTAATGGGGAAACTACACTCCTAATTCAGGAGTGTTAGTCCAGTGGGTTGAATGTGGGCAACAGTCCCTATAGATGCCTTCCAGTCAAGGGATTCACTTAAGCACATGCTACCAAATGCCAGTTATTAGTAATCTGGAAACTGAGTTGGACTTGAACAGTACTCTTCTATTTGCAGCCTTCCATGCATGACAAGACTGGAACATTTTTAGTTTATTCTGCTCAGCAACCTCTGCAAAGAAAGCAGAGGCTATCCCTCCCTAATCTGAATCCATTTGCCTATCTCTCTCTTCCAGTGCACTCACTGTTGACAGAAGAGTTATAACTGCCTGCTGTACCAGTGGTATGAACAAACCAGTTCCTTATGTGTCTGCCAAGTAGACCTACCGTATCAGGAAGCACAGGTGCACTATGCTTTTTGAACGTATGTCACCCAGCACCTTCAATCACTGCTGTTTGCTTTCCTTACAGGACGATCATCTACCTCTCCATTGTGTACGTGGTTGGCCATCTGATAAAGTCAGTCGGCGCAATTCCATCCCTAGGCAATCAGGTGGTTCATGTGTAAGTAGCTGTTGAAACCGCAATGCTGTAGTAGGTTGTGATTGTAGCTGATTTACGCAGGACTGTCATTAGTTTCACTTCCATCAGGCCAGCAGTCTAAGGGCTGTGCATGGGTTGCTTTTATCAGCGAAGAGTTTGGGATAATCTGAGTAAGAACAGAAGGGTGAATCTAGAGTGTGAACGCACCAGAAAGAGTTGGATACCACCACAGAGACTCTAAGCCCTTTGAGATAATGACCTCTGATCACCCCTCTCTGCTATACCATGCTCCTGGAGTTTGGTGGTCTCCATCCAACTGCCTGCACCAGGCTCATTCCTCCCTCATTTCCTCATCAGCATTGCTGCCCAGCTCAGTAAGGTTCCCCTGTGTGCATGGAAATTCAAAACCAAAGGTGCATTTTCTGATGTGACAAAGGAAGGGCCTGTCTCTTCCATGGAGTACAACCCTTTTTGCCTTCTAGATTTGGAACTGATAGGCTACCAGCTCTAAAAATATGCATATGCAGGCAGGAGCACATATCATTTACAGAACGGTTTCCTTTTGTTCCAGATCTAGCCAATCCTGACACTCCTGTTCCCCACAGATATAATCTGTTGGGCCAACAATGGTATTTTGAGAAAGCATCCCAGAGTGAGCCTAATTCAAACAGTTTGTTTGTGCTTACCCAGGCCGGAGGGCTACAGGAAAAGGCGCGGGGGTTTTTTCTTCTTTTTTTTTTTTTTTTTTTTTTTTTCA
>JAAGAY010001840.1:0-13951 GCA_011801015.1 Ardeotis arabs
ACTTAAACAAGATCTAGTCATCAACACGCAACAAGACAGCCTTCCACGCAGTTGCTCTCTCCAGCTCAGCATTTGGATGTGAACACTGGAAATCAAGTGCCTTTAAAAATGCTAGGTGTTAAAAATCAAGTTGGTTTTAAAAACCACCGAGAGTATTTAGAGCTTAACAATTCCTTATCTGCAAAACTACATGGAAAGGAGAGTGGAATATTAAGGATGTGTTAAGAGTGGAGCAGGAACATTTGCCTTGCCTGGGCAGTGGGAGGAGGGCTGCGCAAAACCGTCCGTCTGGAAGTATCCCTCCAGATACTTGCTCAGAGAGGGAAATTTGTGAGGATATACAACAGCAAAGATACCTGTCTGTCGAATAGGGATCACTGAGCCTTAGCTGTGACTGTAGCAGCATCTAATGTGGCAATACATTTATATTTGACATCATCATAGTTAAAATAAAAAAGATTTAAAAAATAAATCCAATAGCCTGAAAAAAAATGAGGACATATAATTACAATGCTAATGTATATTCACCTATTGGGAAAGTCCTATATGTTTTTGTCAGGTATTTAATCCCACAATGAATTATTTGTTAAAAACAGAAAAAAGGTAGCTTAAGGGAAAAAAAAAAAAAAAAAGAAATATCCAAAGTGTTAGGTGCTGAGTTGCTAAAAAAAGATCAGGTAGGAACACAGCATATCTTGTTAAAAGAAAACAAACTCTAAAAGTACTGCTTGTAGTAGTAAATTCAAAGATATTAAAAGAAGGGGCAATAGGAAACTGGCATTTTAAATTTATTTTCATGCCACTCAGCATCTACTTTCATTAGCTATGATTTTGTATGTTTAGGCTATTTTTTCCTTCCACTACAAAACAAAAGGAAAATGGTGGGGGAACCAAAACATACTTGACATGACTATAAAATGTTAATTCTGCCAGAAAAACTTGCTTATTCTTTGAACAGTGGCTATCTAGCTTGAATATATAAACCTGAGGGGAAAAATCTCAAGGATATTTTTAAACTGTGCAGCACCAGAAACGTTTTAACACTTGCCTGTTGAGGAAGTTCTTGCAGTGAAAAGTTTCTCTAGAGAGATTATTTACAATACTAATTTAAGGCCTTGCTTTGTAATTCCTCTTCAAAGGAGAGAAAAAAAAATAATAATCCCATTGACTTCAGAGCAAGCAAATGGATTGCTAATGACGAGATGACTGTAATGAAGATTCAAATGATACACTTTTACTAGGTATTGTGCTTCTTTTATACTACCTCTCCAGAATTATACTAATTAAGCACTTAATAAAATGCCTAATTAAGAATTAATTAACATATTCGCTCATATTCCTCATTTAAAGAGTAGCTCTTAAAAATAATTAGGTATTAATTCAAGATCCCAAGCACCCGATTCAGCAGTCGGGTTGCATTGTGCTGAGCCGCGCAATTCCTTATACGCGCTGACGGCCTCACGCTCACCTTACCAGCAGCGAGAGAGTCACGTCCTTATCTTTTCAGGGGGTTTTTTTTTGGTCATATGTACTTTTTGTGGTGCGGTAGATAACTGTATTTTTTCTTACTTACCAGCCTTTAACTGAGCTTGGAAAGCCACGGGGGAAATCCCAGGCGGCCTGAAGCCAAGGGGAATTTTGCATTGCCTTCAGCCAGCCTGCGATTTCATTTCCCTTGAAGGCTTTTTTGCTTCAGACTACGTAGCTTGTAGCAGCACCAGACCCTGTTTGCAACCACCAGACCGCCACGAAAGACAATACAGCGCAACCCATGTTAAAGATTTGTCCGACCAGGCTGCACTCTTAACCGGTGTGACCGTCCGGCTTTTATCGGTCCTGGCGCTGGTTTGTAAGGGCAGCTCGACCAACGCTTTGCAAAGCTGCACCTGGAAACCTTTGCCGTTGGGCAGAAGAGACTGCGAAGCGCGACTTTCACAGCTGCTTCCAGCATGCCATTGTCTTGGGCTGGTGGTAAACCAGCAGCAGTAGCAAATAAATGCTGATAACAGGACAGCATGCGAAGGGAAAACTTGACTCGCGTCGCAGTGAAACGCATGCACGCGCATCCACGGGCGCGCGCACGCAGCCTGCTTGGTGCTCAGAAAATGGACAGACTGAGTAGCATCTGTGCTGGGGGGGGGGAGGCTGTGGAACAAATAAGTAATTGCTGTTTTTACTAAGTAAAGCAGAAAATTACAGCATATCAACAGCCAAGCGTGTTTGTTGCCTGGGAAGAACCATTTGTGTTCCAGTTTGGGCTTTTTTACTCATTTGAAGTCTGTGCCTCAAAGCACATTAAAAGCATTTTAATTATTATTATGAGTTTATGTCCTTGTATAGATTTAAAGTCTATAAATACAATTGGGGAGAGGGGAAGAGGAAAGCAAAATAAATAAATCCAAGCAATTTTTCCGTATTTTTAACAGGGAAATCTGGAAGAAGATGCATCTCTGAATAAACACCTTAGAAAACGTATAATTCTTTTCAGAGAGCACATATTATATTAAAAATCTATCTTGGTTTATCAGAAAAGTGTGTGACTGTATGTATGTTTTCCTAGCTACATTCAGCTCTCTTCAAAAAGACATCCACCAGAATAGCTCTCTTCAGGGACAGCGTTTCAGGGTTGACAAGAACATTAAACCATATTATAATTATCTCTTCAATGAAAACATGGCTTTGTAGTGGAGGCAATGCACAGCTCTCAAGGCGAGTGTTATTAGGCTGTATGTGTTTTCTTGGAGGGAGATTCATGGAAAGAAAAAAGCTTTATAATTTACTGCAAGGAAAAAAAAATACAGAGTACATGTCATGCATAGCAAAAGGGATTTTACAAAGAAGGCACTAAGTTGAGTGCCTCACTTATCTTCTACATAATAAGCGTGAGGATCGGTTTAACACAAGCTACTATATAGATATAACTAACACACACATACAATTCTCTGTGACCATTCATATAGCTAACTGCAAAAAAATTGTCTGTAAAGTAAGGTAAATATAAAGCAATTGCCTCCTGTGCCATAAATGGGTTCTGCCTCATTCTTTGAGAGGTCACCGCTGAACAGCACGCATTCTTATCGCCGTTCAGATAATAAAATCTGTTATTCTTCACGTGAATACAAAGATTTTCTAACCAGTCTTCCACATTCAAAATAGTGTTTTCTCAAGTTAATCTGGCAATTAGAAAGTATTCGTTCTGAAACGGCCAGCAAAGTTGCAAACTGCACCAAGAAGATTCTAACACATTCATAAATGACCGTACTTAATATGCATATGTGTGCATGTACGATCCACACATGTACATTTGGATTGATTGATTTATTTTTTTAAATACCACCATGGATTTTTAATACTTTTGCAAACACCTGAGTTATTTTAAAACAGGGATTTTCTCCTTGTTTGCAAAATTAAGTTTGCAACTTTGTTTTCTTTAGTATGTTGGCAAACAGCTTTAAATTCCTTAAAACGGAATGAACTAGAGGAAAGAAACAAATTATGTTAACCAACAGTTTATGTATTCCTTGAAGACGGCAAACACTGACAATATTCTGAAAATCATGTGCACAACATGCTAATGGAGAATTGTGAAGCTGTGGCGTTTCAGTTGTGTGCATGCACACACAGGCGCAAGCACAAAAGACAACAGCCCCACTAAACAGCTACCAAAAATATACCCAATTGGCCTAATACAAGACACAACAGCTTGAGTATTCTTAGGAAAAAAAAAAGTCAGAAACTCACCAAATCTCGGTTTTTAAAGCATGCTAGGTATCCAGAGAGAGAGCATTCTGAACAGTCAATTACTTTCACATTTTGTCCCAGGACTTTAAAAGTTAAAGGCATAGTTCTGCCAATTGTGAGATGCCCCATCCAGCACAGACCACCCACAACTACTGATTTTCCATCTGGTGAACAAAACAGACATCTCCCTAATTATTTTTAAAAAGGTTTTTTTTCCTAACATACTTCCTTTATTTGTCTGTGACCTGGAACTTAATGGAAAACCTGGTAGATGCCAACCTCATTTCTTGTAATGAAGCATCTTATTTTCCCTACTTTAAGCAAGCTTATTTAAAGGCTGTTTAATAGAAAGTTATTACCTAAGCCGATCTTTGATAGGACCTAAATTACTAAATAGTTTGAAATTAGAACAACTTTATATTGAACCCTAAACATTCTAGTTAAATATTAACCGTTAAAAGTTCCTCCCTTAAACCAGTATATTAAAACAGAAAGCAATGAGGTTTACAGTCTCGTATGCTGGGTTCCCATATTGCCAGTGTCAAAATTTATGCCTTTTTTCAGCAATATGGTTGCCATTGCCAGCACCACGCTTATAAATGCCAACTGTAATTAAAATCTGGCACCTTATACAAGCATTAAACATGCTTAAAGATTTTTTTAAAAAAAAATCTTTATTTTAAAAGACTCTTTGCAGTGTATGCTGGCTTAAAAAAAAAAGTTCTTCTTCTGCCAGTTTTAGAAACATCACAGAAAAAAAAAAAGGTCCAAGTTGTCCTGAAAATTCGGTCTGGAAAAACCTATAAACTGTGCTAATATTGCACAGTGGATGCACGTGAGGGAGAGATAACAAAACCTGGATTTTTACTTGAAAAGGACAATAAAGAAATAGTATATTTAAAAATCTGGACGCTGGGCAGACACACAGGGCAGGTAACGTGCTTCACCTCAGCATCCTTTACACTGGCTGTTATAGTTTAATAAACACATAAAGGCTCATCGCTCTCACAGTGAACGCCCAAGCAGGGTCAGGGACCCCAGAGCCCGATGAGGGAGACAGCAGATCACATGGAGAGTAACAGAGGCTGAAGTGCACCCGTAGCCTGTTCATGTTAATAATTTGCGGGAGGCGAACGCCATCGTCTAGGTTTTTAATCCATTATGCACCTGTCATTGCTACATCCCCGTGCCTCCGGCAGTGAGCAGTGGGCTGGGCGGCTGGTTAAGAAGATCCTCTTCTGGACTTGTCAGTGAGAGAAGTGATTAGCAGGAGGCTCCCGGAGGCTCAGGATGTACAGACAAAACAGACAGCGCTACCTTGGGAAATAACTGGGGGGAAAAGGGGGAGCTAGGGAAACAGCCCATTATACCCATTATAGCACAATCTCCAGCTATAAATTCCTTTTCTAATTACTGATAGGCTACTTCTAAGTTACACAGCTGACTTATGGACCTGCTGAAGATGAGGAACCCATGTTCCCGAGAGGCTGAAACATAAAGAAGCTACCCAGCAAGGTCCAGCCAGGCACACAGCAGGGGGTACACAAACAGCACAGCTCTGGAGCACCCCAAGATTTACTTCTTGCTCTGGCAGCACTGCACCGAGCACTTGTCTCTATTGCCCGGTCATTCATCCTGGCTAGGAGGTGAAGAAGAGCCAGCCAGCCATGCTGTCAAGTAAGCTACTGGAGAAGGACCACCTCTCAGAAACTCAGCATCGTTCATGGACTCTGCTTGTGGGGGAGCAGATATAAAAAATAGGCAGCCTAACCATTGCCAAATTGGTCTTTTAAATAGTCATCAACAGAAAGCAGTGTTTTTTCAAAGCAATTTGATGAAAGGTTATGAATTAGTATTTACAGGAATAGCTTCCGATGCGACCAGCAGATGAAGAGGAAGCACAGTGGTGTCCATCTTGAAGCCGGAGACACCAAGGACCGACGACAGCAGGACTCGGTGTCTTTGCAGCAAAGGCGCAATGACCGAGGCGCTCTCCATCCTGTCCTCCTTATCTCGTTCTGCTGGTGCCTGAAGCAATGTTTTTCTTGTGATCCCATCAGCAGAAGAGGTAATTAAGTCTCATTGTAGGGTGTCCCATACACCAAATGTTTATGGATAGGACTGAAAATTTTATTCTCCCATGATCTTCATATCACATTCTCAGCTGAATTTCTGGATCCCTATGTCAAGTGTGCACTTATGTTTATTTTCACTCGTAGGAACCTCAGTTATTGATGACTTTCAGCAGGATTAAATATTTTAAGCCACTTATCTGAAAATAATGAGTTAAACTACCAAGTAGGAAATCTTGAGTTAAATAATTAATTTGAATCTTGTTTTCCCATTTAAACATTTCAGTTATTTTCTTGGAGAAAGGTTAATTCTCAGTTTGCAACCACTAAAGTATGTGCTTTGTAACTAAATATAGCTTTTACACTAAATTTGGCACTTCTTATTGCTAGCCAGAAGGACAGAGTAGCTCTGCTGATATATATTTAAGTTTTTCTATACCTCATTATACATTTTTTTCAGATTAATTTAACTGTTTTTGTTAGAAAATAATATATGGCACAATTCTTATTTACTAACTCATCCCTTTGTGTTTACTTAGGATTTGTTTCTTCAGATGGAAACTGGAATGCAACTTAAAATGTAGTAAGGTGTTTTATCAGTTGCATAGCACTGACTTTAAGAGGCTAGACTTCTAAAGAAAATTGTTATTTGATTTTTAAAACGATCTATTAAAATAGCTCAGTATTAGCTAGAATTAACACCAATTTAGTATTTGGTCATAATATCCTTCAGTATTGTAGTATTAGCAAATCTAATCCTCTCATAATTAGCTTTTATTCACAGATTGGTAGAGAAGAACAAGCTTTTCTGCTTCTTTGAACTCCCAGTTGGTCAAGTTTGAATGAATTAGTCATTTAACTGTGCTAATTGAATATACTGCAGAAGATAGTCTCTTGGTACTTGCGGCAGAGAGTACTGCTGTCAAAAGCCAACTCAGTACTTCACACACCTCGGGTTTCCAGAGTTAGGCAGTGACAGAAATCACAATCACAGCATAGCCTTCACCCTAAGATGGGCACTATTTAGGACCTCTGTGCTTCATGTGCTGTCGAAGTATGCAGGTAACTAGTGTAAACTGGTGAACGAACGGCACACAAGTCAAATTTTCATTCATGCTGAAAGATGATGTACTTAGGGCACGATAAAAGTAAAGAAACACATGGCAAGAAGGAGACTCTCAGATTGAAAGAGTGCCATGGGTAAGAAAATGTAGTTAACCAATAGCAAAAATAAAAGAGGAGGAGAAAAAAAAACCCAGAAGAGCAGAGACCAACGTCCTGCAGCAACCCACTGAAAGAGATTGTTGGAGATTTTTGGCAGCGGTCTGCCTTTTGCAAGGCAGTGACTGGCACCACCAACATTTGGCTGACTGGCTTCCATACGGCATGTGAATGTACCTTGCACAACAGCCCTGCTGGGCTGACAGATATATAAAAGTAGATGAAATAGGTTAAAAGAAGAAAAGTCAAGAAGGAGATGACTATCCCCCTGGAAGATAAGCTTTGCTGACCCAACCAACACCATTAACTTTCAGAACTTCATTCAAAAAATAATTGCAGAAAATTCCTGCAAAGACAAAATGGAAATCCAAGGGAAGGACCAATCCAGAATTACAGTCTCTGGTAGCTGTGATACCTGACCAGATCAAGCTAAACTAGATACAGTCTTCCTGCTCCATCTTGAGATAAGCTCTCTTGCGACAGGCCACCACAGGAGGTTATCCTGTAGTACTAGAAACAGCAGTCACAATGTGTAAGAAAATAAAACCTCTCATCAAAAATGTCATTGTGTATTTTCATTATTTATGGGTACTATGAGACATCTATCTCAAGAATTAAGTCAAAGTACGGCACAGAAGGAACACGTGCTTTTGGGGAATTGTGTGCTCCCTCTTCTGCACTGAGCCTCTGGTGAAGCACTGCAAAAGCTCTGCTGAGCGGGTCTGGGGCAAAGCTCACGTGTCAGGCGGAGGAAGCACCACCCAGCACTGAATTGTTTAATACAATGTCGTGTCTCTTTTCCTGTGAATTAAGCTAGAATATGATTTATTTCATGTTTTGAAATCTGGCTGGAGGAGAGAGGGACTCCAGAGCAGCAGTCCCTGCTTGGAGCTCCCCATTTCATTTGATTTTGGCAGGTAAGTAGCAACTGCAATTTTTTTTTTTATTATTCAACAGATGTTTGCTGGTTATGGTGAAACCACAAGAAAGGTCAAAAACCTGAACGTGCTTACAAATTAAACTGCCTTCTCATACTCATGATTATTACTTGACTGCTCTAAGCTGAGAGGGGGCTAGGTGGAAAAAAAATCTTGAATCTCCATTGTCACTGGAGCAGCTGTGCCATGAGCAAGAAAACCTGAGGCTGCAGCAAGAGTGCCTATCTGCAACCTTTTACAAGCCCTAAAAACTCACACTGTACATAAAGTTTTCAAAAACTGAAGATTAATTACATGTTTTGCTTTGCACAATGCCTGTTTGAATTATATTCTACTTCTAATACCACTTTAAAGCTCTTTTCATAAGCTTACTGTTCTCACAACACGGCACACCAAGAATTATTAAAATCTTAATAAATCCTGTTTGTTATTTTCCATAATTTACCTATTTATCTAAACGGCTGTGTTCCTTAGGAGAAATGGCAACACATTAGTTCCTTCTTGCCCAGGCGAAATAGAAACACTATGTATTATATTACATTATATCATAAACTCTGGTAACCAGTATCTCCCTTCAGGAGAAACCGCACATGTTGCCCTCTGCCTTTAACGGGAACACATGGGTTCCAACTGGCTGCCATTAAATTTCAGGTTTTAAAACCTGCAAACAAACATAAGGTAGAAGTTAAATTATGCACTGCTGCTAAATTTGCTGGGTGTACCGCAGAAGGATGGTCTGAAAGAACAGTGTTAACGGTTCAACATTTAAACAAAAGATAAACAAATTTTAAAAAAAAAAAGACAGAAAGGGGGCATCATTTTGAGACTGAATTTTCTATGTGCTGCATCTCATTTCTCCTTGTTTAACTATCTGTCCATACCAATAACATTGCAACCAGCCAAGAATTTAAGTGAATCATATCAGTGAGATAAATTTTGGGACACAAACCAACGGGAGCCTTTTCTTCATGTCCCAAGCAGTAAAGCTGCTGCAGGGCGAGGCGGGAGCAGGCAGCAAAGCAAGGGGGGTGAGAAGGGAACTGGCCGTTAACTTATCAATTCCAGGCCTTGGCTTTTCTAATTGACAACCTCAGGGCTACTTTCATCACTTGTCGACTTCAAACCCACACTCAATTTTTCCTTTAGATAATGATGCAACTATAACATAACGGTGTTTCTGACATATTGCAGCGTGTAGCAGTAGGAAGATTTCCTCAGTAGCTTAGTTTAACAGGGAAGGAAGAAAAACAACTGTTAAATGGTTTTCACATCTATCAGCTTCTCAAAGAAATAGTAATAAAGCAGATTTTATACTTCCAGTATGCTGAACTCACTATTTGGTACTGACCCAACCCAAAGCACCTTCAATGCTTTAGTATTGCTAGAGATTTATCAAAAAATAAGCAAACCTTTAACGCAATAAGCCTGCAAAGCATGCCTTTGTATATAAAGCCTAAATAAATGAACCCCAAAAAACTAGACATGCACTACAAATTAGAGAACTTAAATGAAAAATACCACAAAAATGTCATTAAAATACACTGACAACATGCCATCTAGATATTCTGTGTCTTTCACAAAGAAAATATAGGAGTAACAGGAATGCTGCCACAGATACATCCCTACAGAGAGCTGGAAAACTCTGACTCCCATCCTCCTGCAGAAAGCCAAGTGGTTGCTGAAGGCAGCCAGACCATTTGTGAGGAGTAAGGTACTCAGATAAGTATGTTTATAATATTTTGACCATAAAGGAAAGAAAAAAAAAAAATTGTCAAGTTAGAGCATGTCCACAGGCAACAAAGCACCTGGGTCTAACATAAACAGTCACATAACTGCCTTTTAATAGTGGATATAAAGGTCTGAGTGCTGCAGTCAACCCTGCAAAGGCCCTGGGGTCACACCAAACTCAGTGCAGTGTTTGCGCCCCCAGCACGTTGATCTAGGCAACAAAAGCAGCGTCAGAAAATGAAATAATGCCAATACACTTCTGAAGGACACCTGCTTCTCTGGCTCCTATGTGATCAGCGTACGGAGGGATCACAGTTTGGATATCGTGCCACATAGCCAGTTGCTGCTGAAAACAACATGTGTAAACACACCGGTAGTGAATTAATACAGATTAATAGAGCAAAGATGCTGCAAACAGACTTGACGCGCAGTCAGCTCAATTCCAGCTTCACTGGAATTGAGGCTCTGATGGTACAAACTGGTACCCAAGTAACTTCAGTCATGGGACATTAATGAGGCCATGAATAGTTGGCTGACATTGGCTAGACTTGAAGAGTTCAGCCCCAGCCATTTAAGATTACAAGTATGGATGCCTCATTTCTAGGCAGCAATTGCTACATTTTGGTCATAAACTTAAAAATGATTGCTCGAACTCTCAGTTGAGGAGTAACAGGGGAGCACATAGGGAAAGCAGTACCTGCTCTGAGAATGAACAAGCTCAACGTTTCCTTGGGCTGCTGCTCTAGTGCTTTTCAGGCTTTCTAGGTCCATAAAGCTGCAGCGTATTCTGTATTTACCAGACCACATTGCCTGTTTAGAGCTGTAATAATCAGTTTTATGAAGACTGGGTATGCTGGCACATCACCCACTTTGTTGAAGACCTCTCCATTTCAAGCGTTGTGCACGCTGCTAGTCCTTCTCAAGCAGTAAGGAGGTGAGAGTTCTCCCTACAAAATGCCTGGCCCACATAATGGGCAAAGGTCACTGCTTGCAAAATATTATTAAGAAGTCAGGAGAAACTTATTTTATAGCCAAATTAGCAGCTCAGCAAAACAGTGGGCTATAGCAGGAAAGATAATCAGCCCAACAGTTGGGCGCTACAACTGATAAGGATTTTACTGGGATCATTGCCCAGGACGTTTTGGGGTTTTTTTGGAGAAAAGAGATATCAACACAAGAAGTGTGAAAAAAAACAGGCTATTACATCAACTTTTAGAGGCAGGTGTTTTTCCATTTTTTTTTTCAACCCAATCCCCACCACCTTTGCAATTTTGCCGCTCCAAGGCTGCAGCCAGCAGTACAAACCGGTTCCCTTTCAGCGTTTGGAGCGCAGGTTTTACAAGCCAGTTTTGCCTTCCTGCAGGCACTTTGAGCTTATAAATGGCACCTTTCAGTGTCCTGAATTATGAAGGGCAGCTAGTCCTGAATTCTCCTGTCGCTTAATGATCTCACATAAAATGAGGTCCACAAAACTTTTATGACCGCTGCAGTTCAAATTCACAGGTGAAGAACCACCAGGGAAAGGATGCGGACATGTCTCTTGCTTTTGCTCTCCTAATTTTCCAGGTGCAAGAAAGTTTCACACTTGGGCTTGAGCAATTAGTTAACTCTCAGAGCAAAGCTTGATCTAAATAAAAAGACTGCAGTGTGTTACCCCGATAAGCACTGGGAAAATCCAAGGGGAAACCACTTGAGAGCAACACACACTAGCATCAAATTGACATTAAAAACATTTAGGTTAAAAAACCCTACCTAAGCATTTATTTATTGTCTTTGTTTTCTACCTAATTTTATTCACTTATCACTACTAAGTGTATCTAACACTCAAGAATTATATATAATATTTAACTAAAATATTAATTGGTTCCTCCTCTATTCTGGTAATAACACCCAATGTTTGGAAAACACACTGTACCTCAGCAGTCCAAACAAAAATTCAAAAGAAAGTCTTTAAAAAAAAAAAAGAAATTTGCTTGTTACAAATTACTTCTGCGTTTATATAAAGATTTAACGATTCATGGCATGCCAACCCCAAGTGCTAATGAGCTTTGGGTTGTGTTTTTCATTTTTGTTTGAATTTTTTTTTCCTGCTAAAAACAATTACTAGAGGCCATTCAAATGCCACTGCATAAACCAAGAAACCTAGTAAAACTGTAGGTAAAATTGGCATTTTGTTTCAAGCATGGCTCGGGAGTCCAATTCACTTGCTGGAGTGCCGCATATTTCAAATAGCACTTGCATCTTCTCCAAAAAGGAAGCCAGGTAAGATGCTTTCAAAAACCACATTTACAACATTAATTAATGAAAAACAGAAATTAAAGAGCACAACCTCACCATTTAATTCTCGCCTTCCAAGGATGAAGCATCTTAGCCCTTCTGCTTTCTTCTCCAACTTTCCAGGTAGATAAAATTAGCAGAAATATAAGCTCTTCATTCTCAGTACCTCTTTAGAGGATACACGTGCCCATAGGAGCTTAAAAACCTTCCTGGGGAGCATTATTAATCTTGCTCCTAACAGCATAGAATTTTTAAAGCCTATTAAAACACTGTCTAGCTGTAGCTGCGCAAGTCTTGCTTTTTCATGACCTGGTTTCAAGAAACAAACAAAAAATTCAGTGGAAATTATGCCCAGTTATCTTTCATTGTTCAGTTACGTAGATCACCACCCATTGCCCACTCACTAGATACCAAACATTGTCTTTCTACAACAAACCTTGCCATCTACCACATCGAATCATAGAATGGTTTGGGTTGGAAGGGACCTTTAAAGGCCATCTAGTCCTACCCCCCTGCAAGAAGCAGGGACATCTCCAACTGGATCAACTACATCACATGTTGATGCTTCAGTCTAATGGAAATCCTGCCTTGACCCTGCTTTGCCCAGCCCCTCCGCTTCTGCCTCTGGGCCTAAGAAGACATTCAGAAATCTAAAAATAATTAAAACTACCTTTCACACAGGGTGTGGCACTCCTGCCTGGCCGCAGCCAAGCTACTGCCTATTTACACCACTGCAAGTCAAGACACTGTCAAACCCTTGGACTTCAGTCTTCCAACTAACACATGTTACTCCAAAGGCTTTCAGACGACTTTTTAACTGAAAACAGCCAGGATGTTGGGGGTTTTAACAAATCATCATAGCTATTGCCTAGCAGCTGATAAGACTAAAGTTAATTAATGGTCCCAGGAAATAGAAATATGTCTGCAATGAGCTAGGCTTGTTATGCCAATATCCAATATTTCCCCTTCTTTCTTTGCAGAGCAGTTCACCAACTTAAAAAAACCCCCATAAAATCAAACAACCCTCCCCACCCAACAGATTGAGCGAATGAAAGATATTCACACCAACTAACCCCGTGCTCCAGTTCACACCCCCCCCTCAAATCCCATTGACAATATCAAGAGTGGGGAATCAAACCCCTTTATTACCGAGTCCGCAGCAGATAAAGCGGCAATTGTGGTTATACAGTATTGGAAGTGTAGCTACAACATAGCGTGACAGCTTGTTAGTGTTGAAAATATATAAGCTCTTTGTAATTGTGCCTTTGGAATGCCATCTGTCTTGAATTAACGTCCACCTGGGATCATGTTTCGATGACCAATATGGACAGATTACTGGAACTTTAAAACCTCGCTTTCTTTGTAATTGACATTTAAACTGTTTGAAGTTTCTCATTAAGTCCTTTTTTACAAATTAGGTGCAGATGTATAAAGCTAAATGTACAGTACTAAGGGAAATTAGGTCACCTGAAAGCTCAATAATAAAATGTATCAACTGTTTAAGTGCAATGAGTACATTAAAATTTAGAGATCGACTTTATGCCCCAAATTCTTCAAAGTTTCATCATTTCCCTTTCATCGCTGCAGAGCTCCTGATGCCAACCATTTTTAATTAAAATGGCAGAGAAGAAAGCGGGTTTGGCTGCTCAGCCCCTGACAACTGGTCGACCCTGGTCCACAAAGGGGTGAAGGCAAGGCAGGCAGCCACCCTGATCCCCATTTCAGAGGGATGGGCAAAGCCTATTTACACCAGTGATGCTAGGAGATTTAAAGGACACAGGGAGACTTGAGAGGTAAATATAGCACTGATGAGAAAATAACGGAAAAGTTATGAAGAGGACTTCTTCAACAACCGAAGTTCTGCAGACCTGCTGTGCTCCACAGCCTCGCAGAGTGGGAGAGGGAACCATGAAAAGGACAGCAGCTGGAGAAACACCTCCATGCACAGCCTGGCTGACAAAGCAGGAAAGGCAA